>SNQJ01S0037847.1:36867-65068 GCA_010110895.2 Picea sitchensis
TTAGCTTGTCTCACATATTGTTTTCTTTCCTTATCATTTATAATAATATTATATTTCAGGATTTGTCTTAGACACCCTGATCTGGCTTAAAATGATATTAATGTTTTCTTCTGAAAATTGGATGTAGAATTCAGATAAGCTCTTCTCTACATTTAAATTGGACCCTAATCTATGCTTCTTTTCCATTTCACAAACTCAAAGGATCCACTGACATGATTACCTTTCTTGGTTATTGTTTGTCTCAGTTGTTCATTCATTTAAACATCTTTAACCTTTGTTGACTCCATTTTTCCCAATGGTCCTCTTTTGTTGTCTCAACCAAAAACTCTAAAAAAAAACCAACCTTATACTTCATAACTAGCCTAATATCTCATCTCAAGAAAGCTATATCAGACAGAGAGATCCCTATCTGAGTCTTGGAGGGATAGATCCTGGACTCGAAGTGGTTTTTTGGTTACCCCTGTTGATTTCCTCCTCAACTTGGGAAATTACAGGGTGATAACAGAATGGCGACCATACTGGGGAACTTTCCCCAGTAGTACACTTCAAATTTACAGATCTGATCACTGATGGTGGATAGTGACCAGACACAAGAAGGTTGAGATTATTCACCTGGCGACTCCAATATCCAGATCAGTTCAAATTTGAAGACTCCACTGGAGGAAGGACCTAAAACATGGCAAGGCAACCTAGAAAGATTAGGTATTTGAACTCAAATTGTATCCAAGATATCGTTGGCTTTATATGCAATTGTATTATATCCTATTATAATCCAGGTCAAGAATTAATTGTTGAAGCTCATAATGATCATGATCAAGCTGAAGAACCTCAAAGGATCCAGTATTTACCTATAGATCTGGTATACACTCCCATATCTGTAGATGGTCCAGTAAGACACAAATATCATGCTTCATCTCCTCCTATGGTTTAAATTATAGTTAACCATCAGCCCCTTGCTTTACTCCCTTATATATGAAAAGATCCCATATAGATACAAGCCCCTAGATTTTCTTCCTATTCTCCATGACTTCCTTGCCAACTATAACGATAAGCTGCCTAGATTTGATGGAGAGGATGCCAATATCACTGCTGAAAAACACATCCAGAGTTTTGAATATTTCCTTGAACTTTATGAGGTTGAAGATGACGATGTCTATATCAGGATGTTTTCCTTGTCCTTGCAAGCCAAAGTTAAAAATTGGTTTAAAAACCTTCCAGTTGCAAGCATCATAAATTTTCATCAGTTCATGCAATTTTTCTTAGATAGGTGGGTGATGATGGGAAATATTTTCCTCATCCTAGAACAGTATGACCACTTAAAAACAAATCCCGGGGAGATAGTACAACAATTCTCAATTAGGTTCAATAAGGTGTATCATTCAATACCTATAGATGTAAGGCCACCTCCTGGTTTAGCTCAATTGCATTACCCATATGCCTTTGATCTAGAAATGGCATTCTAGTTAAGAGAAAGAGACACCGCAACCCTTGAGGAAATGAAAAATGTTGCAGTTGACGTAGAAGATAATCTTCTTAACAAGAGGTCCAAGCTAAGAGCAGAGGAAAAGGCCATAACATAAAAGAAACAAATGACATCTTCATAAATGAAGCTAGATATATTGACCAACACTGTAAAAGAGATGATGTAGGAAATTAGCAGGAAAGAGGAACTTGTTGTCCAAACACCTCATATCCCACTAGTTCCAGAAACAACAAAGGTCAATATTCCCAAAAAGTTTGCATCTCAACCATGGTATTGGGGACTGAAAAATGATAGTTTCATGTACTCAATTCACGATACAGTCGAAGATGAAGTTCAAAATCAGAAGATGGAGAAATATTCTCCTGATATGATATGCATGTTCAGTGGAATTTAATCCATGGATGATTCACCCAAGCTTGATTAGTACGATGACAATTATGATCACAATGCATAAAATTTTCAAGAAAGCGAAAACTACCTGCCTTTATGTTTTGCCTCACTCCTGAGAAAAAATTACAAGCAGGTTGTACATAGAAAGGAAGAGGAATGTTCTAATGCATCAGTTGATGAAAACATGGGAGATACAGAAGATGACCCAAAGGTGCAACCCTTGAGACTTTTTGAAGGTCAAACCCCAGATGAAATCCCAAAGCATGAAACAAGTGATGAGCTGATCCATTTTGATTCACTACTTCTGTGCTTTAATTCATTTGAAATTTTGAGAGGGAGTCTTGGTCAAATTCTAGTCGAAAGTCACAATGTGAGCCATGAAGTACCAATAGAGCCAATTCCACCATTATCTAAATCATTTTATGACCCGATAGTTGATATTCTGGATAATGTGTGTTTTCAATGTTTGGTTCCACTTACTCCAAATGAATTAAAAAATTGTTATGATATGGATATGATCAGATAGTCTTCCCCACTGTCTAGTTCAGTAGAAATATCATTGCAAAACCCATCAGATGAAATGCAAATGTATCTTGAAATGTATGAAGACTGGAAGACCTCACGAGCAACACAAGGTCAGGAGATGGAATGGACTGATTGCAAATGCCAAGAAACAATTCAGGTCTATTTGGATCCTATAGGTATGTACATGGAGAAATTTTTCTTGGAAGGTCCACAACACATTTTCGGTAGTTTAGTGGTTTTTCATATTGATAAATTTTCATGAAAAGGATATCAGGATAGAAATCCTTATCACATATCATTACCAGATCTACATTTGAATTTGGGGAAAATCAGTGAAAGAGCCTAGGTTTCAGATCCAATTTTTGATTGGTTATACTGGATGTCTCATACTGATTAGGATCAAGAATTCTCAGGATTAGAATAGAGTGTATGTATATAAATAAGATCATCAGATCAACGTTTTTATCAGATTTACCATATGCAAATAAGCTTGCTGGGAAAGTATGTGGTTTATTTTTCGTTCTGTTTTACTTCAAAGACTCAATCAAGGTCGGAATGAATAATCAACTGATTTTCGATCACTAGGGTGTAGGACAGATCAAAATACATGTTGTGGGATCAACCCAATGGATAAGGCACTGATTTACGAATACAAAGAGCTGGGATTCTTGACACCTCCTAAGGATATTCCATCCCCAATTGGAGCCTATGATAGTGTCCTATAATGATAGGAGACCTAATGATTCATATATGATTAGTGGGTCTCATGATGGATTTCCTACCTTGCTGGTCTTGTTGTCTCTTGGAATAAATTTTCCCAAGTTATGGTCATTAGGTGATATGATGGATCATTAGATGAAATATTTTTTGTTATTCTTGAGTTAAGTGTCTTTAGGATGAGTTTTTCAATTGTCTTTTCAAGAAGTGATGAGTCTGTACTTTTATTTAGAAAAACTCCCAAATTTCACTTTCGGCAGCTAAGGGCCACTGTTCAAAGAATTCTAAGATGCTGAAAGCTATCACTTTCGACAGCTAAAATGGCATGTGCAAGGCTCTCTAAGCTGCCGAAAGCGCATAATTTTTTCAATAGTCGGCATGTCCCATTGGAATCTTGAACCGTCGGTATTACAAACACCATCATCATCTCAAGTGTTGTCGAAATTGACTGAAATTGGATAATGACACGATTTGGCAAGTGATGTATGTCCAATTATGATTATTGGGTGATATTTTTAAACTCTAATATAGTAAGATCCGAATTCTTTATTGCCAACTAAGATCATCATAAGCCCACATCATTTGTCTTTACCTGATCTATCACGTGGTTTTCCATCCTGGTCGAATGATACAATCATCACTGTGATTTGAGTTTCATTCTTTATCAAGGGTTTTCATTCAAATATTTTCCCCCATATCACACATTTTTCCTCTGCCCGAACTTCAATTCGTCCCCTATCAACGCCACTGTGTCTCCCTAAGCCCGATTTTATTGTATTGCAGGTATTGAAAATTGGTTTTGCAGATGAAGAAGGGAGGAGCTCTGCTCAGGAAGGAGCTCAATGACATAACATATTTGGAATCTCACCCTGAGATTTTCCATATGTTCAGAGATGTTGGATGCTACAAGTTTTGTGAAAAACTCCAAGGATTTCATCAAGGCGTAGCTGAGGCATTTTCATTGAGCTTTGATGGAGCCAAGGCCAGAGTTGGAACAATTGAGGTACAGGTTAATGAAGCCATTGTTGCAACAACAAAAAATATGCCTAGGATTGGTGAAAGATGGTTCAAATCAACCACTACTAAAGACATTGAATTCAGGTCTTATCTCAAGCCTGAACACAAATGTATCACTTGGAAGAAATATATCCCTAGATCCTTCTTGGAAGAAAAGTGGCAACATTTTCTTAAAACAATTCAGGTATACATCACATGTGAAGGAAGATATGGTAGAGTAATGTTCTACCATTTCAAGATTATGAACCATTTTACAGGTAGATTCCCTTTGAATATGCCCTTCTACCTTCACAGAAGCTTGACAAAAATGACACACCAAGTCCAGGCCAAACCTAGTAAGGTGCAGGGTAGGCTCTCCCATCATAGCCTCATCAAGCTTATAGTTCTTGAAGAATTGCAGAGGAGTAATAAGACTTGGGAGCATCTTCTTTTTTGGGGAGAATTTGAACCAGAACCCCAACCCAAGGACAAGAAGAAGATCTCATCCAAGAAATCTTCTACACCCATAAGAAGTAAAAGGAAAAGAAGAGATATCTCCCTAGTACAAATAAAGGAGCTAGTTTCTTCTTCTAAGTCTAAGAGAGCTAAAAATAAGCTTGATTTCAGTCAAGCTACAGAAGGGAAAGCTAGTGCCCCTGACAAAAATGTCCCGAATCTTCCTTATATAGATTCAGAGGAGGATTTAAAGTCAGTAGAAGAAGAGGTTCCTGAGCAAGCTGCTTTTGAAGAAGCACCTTTTTCACCAGAGGTTCCAGACCTAGAGATTCCTGAAGCATCAACAAGCAAAGCAAAGAAGTCAGCATAAAAAATTGAAAATCTTAAATAAGAAATATCAGAGATGAAGTTGCTTGAGAGGGTCATTAAATCCCAAAACCAGACTATAAGCAACACATCAGATGAGGTAAGAGATTGTTTTGAAAGGTTAGTTAAAATGCATGTAAAGGAACAGAAGAGGAATAAGAAATTTCTCAAGGAGAATCATAAGTTGCTTAAAATGGTTATAGGTTTAAGGATCAAACTAAGGCTTAAAAATCCTAAGCCAAGAGCACATCCTAATTTAAAAGCTCTAGTAGAAGTTGCTGAGAACCTAAATAAGGATCCTAAAGAGTAGGTAGATCGAAGAAAATCCATTTTTGTAGTTTTGAAAGGTTGTGGAAAACTCTGGATTTTCGGCAGCTTATTTTTTTTCCTCAAAGCGTTGTTAGCTACCGAAAGCTCTACTTTTGGAAGCTAATCCTACTCTGTTTTATACCTGTAAGCCACCGAAAATGCAGAAACTGGAAAAACACTCATATTTTTTCTCAAATCGAATATTTTTGTTTCCAGGTCATCTAGAAGAGGTTCCAAATGAAAGATAAATATTAAAAGGATACATATCATCATCCATTTCCATTTTTTGAGGCAGATGCTAAGGCAAGAAGGTTAAGTGACATTTCAATTTTTGGTTAAAAAACTGCTTATTTGTCAAAACAGGATTTCAAAATGCCTTGTCATCACTTGGAAAGTTATTGAAGATATCAGATAGTGATGAATGTTGTCGAATATTGTTGAAGATCTAGTTGATAAGGGTTGACCCTTAAATGAGGACTAGATTTGGCATATCATACTAGTTTTGATTTTATTCTATTTTAAGTATTTCAGATCCATTTTTATAGGATCTTGAACTGCTATGTAAAGCTATAAAGCCTATGACTTTTAAAAAAAGATGGTTGGACCTCAAGAGATAGATGGTATTGAGAGACCATCATCTATTGTAAAGATGCTCAACAGGTTGTAAGTGACTTCTTGGATGAATACACATGATTTTTGTTCCCAGATTCTTGTGTCATGATCATGTGGTGAAGTACCTCTTTATGTAACCTGTTATTATATTGTCTCACATATTGTTTTCTTTCCTTATCATTTATAAGAAGATTATGTTTCAGGATTTGTCTTAGACACCCTGATCTGGCTTAAAATGATATTAATGTTTTCTTCTGAAAATTGGATGTAAAATTCAGATAAGCTCTGCTCTGCATTTAAATTGGACCCTAATCTATACTTATTTTCCATTTCATAAACTCAAAGGATCCACTGACATGATTACCTTGCCTGGTTATTGTTTGTCTCAGTTATTCATTCATTTAAACATCTTTAACCTTTGTTGACTTAATTTTGTCCAATTGTCCTCTTTTGTTGTCTCAACCAAAAACTCTAAAAACAAACCAACCTTATACTTCATAACTAGCCTAATATCTCATTTGAATAAATCTATATCAGACAGAGAGATCCCTCTTTGAGTCTTGGAGGGCTAGATCCTGGACTCGAAGCGGTTTTGTGGTTACCCCTGTTGATTTCCTCCTTAGCCTGTGAAATTACAGGGTGATAACACCAATGACTATCATACTCACATGGGTTTACATAATATTATGATGGGTAACCAACTCATCTTTGAACGTCTAATATTAACTCTCACCTTAGGGATCAATGACTTCTAAGTTTTGTCGATTTAATTCAATGTAATTTGAATTATAACTTTAGATTTCAGACTTAGTAGTCCCGCAACCTCATGCTGCATTATTCTATTGGGTTTTTAACTCAACTTCCTTATACCCTTAATCCATTTATAACAAGTGTTGGATGCAGGCCGAATCAGAAAGAAAGGTTATTTTTGGAGGAGAAGCATGCAAGAGGAAAAAGACAACTGGAAGGAAAAGCAACACGTGTGCATGCATGGAAGACCTAACGATTCTAGGGTTAGGTATTTTGTAATACATTTTAATGGTTGGTGAGCCAAAGATATAAATAAGTAGTACTTAGGAGAGAGAGACACACATCGGGAGAGGGAGAGACATAAAGGGGACACAGAGGGAAAAATGAGAGAGAGTTGTAAGAACTGTATGAATCATTCAACTGGTAAGATCAAGAGGGAGTGAGCGACTCAATCTCGAGGGTTAGATCTCAAGTGAAGAGCTTGGTGCAATCTATTCAGTCTCACAGGGATCGAGGAGCCTGTGGGAAAGAGGGAGAACTAAGATTGTAACCATGCATGATGTGGGATATTTCCAAACTATAATAAAATCTTGAGAGCCACATATTTGTGGACGTAGTCCAGGAGGGGGTGAACCACAGTAACACTGTGTTATGTGACTGAATGAATGTGTCTTTTTGTCTAATTAGTTGATGAATGTTGAATGAATGAAGTAAGTAAGTAGATCTAATAGGTTGCATGAGAATCAAAATACCCCATAAGAATTCCTCAATACCAATAGAAGAAGAATAGATAGACAAAATGAAAACCAACAAATGGTTTCGTTGATGGTTGATTGGAAGGAAATGGGATTGAGCATATGAGATATGTTGAATAAGTGTCAAAAGAATGTGGTATCGAAGGACCAGAAGGTGAAAGAAAATGAATCTAAAAGGGGATGTTAAGACCATGGAATCCCATGAAGGCAGAGATAGAGAACTGGTTAAAGACAAAGGAGTTAGAGTTTGCATAGAAAAATAACAGAAACCTGAAGTTTACACCGCGCAAATATTTGGACAAATACGTATTCAACGACTTACATGAAGTATTTTTCTGTGATTTCCCACACATATTGCAGGAATGGATAAAAATATTGAAATACAACCATCCTACAAGTCGGATCAGATAGCTAGAGTGGATTATTGAATAGATCACGCAACTACAATGAGTTGATAATAAGTTTACGCGTGCAGTAGATTTCTGGCTAGACACCATTGTTGTCGGATTTATCATAGAGTTTGCAGTAGACACAACAAAGTCGTACAACGTAGTTGAACAAGAATTATTGAAGGGAACTCGAGGTAGGTATATCGGATCATTATATACTTCCATTAATATATTTCTATATAATAAAGGTGTAATGACTATGGAGTCAGACATCTAAACTTCCATGCATGTATGGGGGAAGGGGGGAAGCACTAATAGGAAAATGGAAAATGGAAGGAGAACGGGATAAAGGAAAGAAGGAGGAGGCCTTGGACCCAATTGAGATGGATGACAACCAAATCAAGCAGATCATGGCGACAGCTAGAAAGATGTGCGGTGGAGTACCCTACCAATATAAGGTGAACACCAAGAAGAGATTCGTAACCGCGAGGGAAGGCTTGGCAAGTGATGAAGAGGATGTAGAGGATATCTGGGCTATGGAGAATATTGATTAAATCCTATGCACGACTTATGAGTGGAAGACAAGAGACCCAAGAGAGGAAATAGAAGGCAACACTCCTATCCATATTAGTGTCAGTGTGGAACCCATAAACCCATGTGTGACAACTACACCAAGAAGAACACCACCGTTTAGACAACCGAATTTTGGGAGAAGGAAGACAACCAGAAGTACATCTACACAAGGAACANCAAGAAGCAGTAGTCAAGTATCTACATCACGCGTAGGTAGTAGTTCAACATTCAAGATGGCAGGACATGATCCAACCATTAGGTTACCAGAATTCAAAGGAGAGGCGTTGGAGGACCCGGAGAAGCACATGTTTATCTGTGAAAATATTTGGGAAGAAAAACAGATCACGGATGAGGACACTAAACTTGTACAACTAGCTATCATGTTAAGAGATCACGCACTGGATGGGTATATGAGTCTAGTTGCAAATAGTTCACCAGGGGCAACTAGAATGATTGGAGATATCAAGAAGTTGTTGATAAATGAGTTCTAGAAGTCGAGTTCATAGAATCAATACATGAACAAGATGATATATATCAGATAGAAACCAAGAGAATCTGTATGGGAGATTGATTAGATATTCAAATGAATAAAGGGAAAGCTAAAATACATCATGAGAAATATGCATCATAGGCATCTGTTTGTCAATTCACTGTTACCACACTTGAAATATCCACTATGACAACATAAGTTTTAGATGCAGGAAGAGGCTCTCTAGGCAGCCCTGCAATTGGAAGAGAACCAATATCAGAAGACAAATCCATCCATTAATGAGATGAAGGAGGATGTGAAGAACTTAACATTCCAGTGAAACCAGAACAAGAGCAAGGACAAAAGAGAATTTGTTTGGTGTACCAAATATAGGCCAAAAGGACACAATAAGAATGAATGTCAAACATTCGCGCAGTACATGGCAGTAGTAATGCCAAATCCATTACCAACTAGAGGAATATGGTGCGAGATATGAAAGAAACAAGGTCACGATCCATACCACTGCCCAATGATGCAAAAGTACCAGACAATACCAAAGAGATCGTATTGCAGCTTTTGCAAGTCAATAAGCCATGATAAAAAACATTGTAGAACCATGGACTTGATGAGGGAAATAACATCAGATGCATATAGGGTGCATGCAGAAATGATGATCAGGCAAGCCACACCTCAATTTAATCAAATACTAGCTTCGTATAACACTGCGCAACAACAGTATAACATTGTCCAACAACCATACAACATTGTGCGGACACAGTATAATACCGTGCAACCACACTATAATATCGTGCAGTATAACCAAGTGCCTCAGTATAACGCATCATGAGGGGATCAAGCTGGATACAGAGGCAGGGGAAGAGCAAGAGGAGGCTTTGAAAGAGGTAGAGGACTAGTGGTATGCCACAACTGTCAACAACTAAGACACTATGCAAGAGAATGTCCACTTCCACCAACGACATGTATGTATTGTCACGCATTGGATCATGACATGGAAGAATGCCCAACACTATTAGGGAAGATCCAAGAGAAGAGAAATCAGAACAATCTTAATGTTCAGTGGATTTCAGCAGAAGCAAGGGATTATGGAAGAAACATCAACATAGTTACACGGGGAGGAGCTAAAACAGGAAACGATGCAGTATGACAAGAGCTAGCACAACACCAAAGGGTGAAGAGGAATGTTGAACCAAGGAAGCAGTTTGACATGTAGAATGAGAAGGAGATATTCAAGTAAGTCAGAAAATAATTCTTGAAGCCATACATTGCATTGACATCAACCGCGCAACATATTAAGGAAGTACCAGAGTACGAGATGCCTCCATTGTTGGATCACACCAAAGGAACACAACCCATGGGACAAGTAAGTACGATTAAAGGATTTTTTCAATCATGTGTACAACTAATAAATGATCCATCATATGTTAGAACATTACAAAATATGCTAGAAATATGTATCATAGAAGCAAAAGGAAAGTTAGAACATAAAACAGTCAATCACCTACATACAAGGAGGAGAACAAGGAGGGAATTCAAGTTGAATGCCAACATTGGAGATTTTAACATGGGAGATATCATACTAGATTTAGGATCCGAAGTTAATGTATTACCCAAGAAGACATGGCAATGTATGGGGGAGCCCACATTAGGATATTCACTGGTTCAACTCAAATTAGCAAATCAACATAGAGTTCTACCAATTGGAAGACTAAAAGGAGTAACTATAGACCTCAATGGAGTGCGGAATAAAGCTGACTTCAAAGTAATCGAGATAGTGGATGGAACAACACCTTATCTGACATTACTGGGTTTGGATTGGGCGTTTGATAACCGTGCCATAATCAACTTAAAGACTCGTAAGATGACCTTTGAGTCAGGGGAATACTGAGTCATTGCACCATTGGACCCATCAGAAGGGAAAAGGTTCGTAGAGCCTACTTGCTTGGACCTGGAGGAAATTAACCAGTTATATAGAACAACTACGCAAGATGAAGATTACATAAACCCAACTGCATATGGGGTACTCAGTTGGAGAAGCATCACCTCATGTGCGTCAGACTCAGATATGGGCTTCGAAAATTGGCAACATAGGTTACACGAGGTCTCCACAAGAAGATGCACAAGAATAGACCTCGCAGTAATATGGTTAGGTATGAAGATAAGGGAACCTCCCATCTTCCATGGGGTTTACAACCTAGAAGCATTCTTAACATGGTACGAAGATGAACTATTAGAAAATCATAGGATATTATCCCTAGATATAGAACTCAAGGAAACACCTGTGAGATGGTAGGGTGCACACAAAGAAAAAGTCAAGGACTGGTACCAATGTAAGCGATTATTGTGCATTAGGTTTGGCACAGAACAAGCAAGCAACCGGCGAAATAAATATGATGGACAAGGGGCACCAACAGAACACTTGGAGAAGCGTAGAGAGGTATGGAAAATGACACCACCGGATGAATGACCTCACCATTTCATTCACACATTAGAGGGCATCCCAAAAAACTAGTATACATACCAAGAACTATGCAGAGGAACTACGAGTTGGACAATGTTACAATAGCACTTTAAAGTCACTTTCTCATCTGAGCATGAGAACCCTAACATAGACGCAAAACTTAAACAAATCAGAGGGGTGATATTCATTAAGGAAGCAGAATTTGAACTTATGACCAAAGAACAACAACAAAACATACATACAGTGAAATAACTACTGTCATGCTACCATGTGCAGGAAGAAGCACCAGATAAAGATGACCCGGGTGATATTCATATTGAGGAAGTTGAAGGTGAGAGAGAAGTGGAAGGTCCACCTCTAGAATTATAAGTAATTGGAGCGTCGATCAAGGTGAAGAAATTCAACATCGGGGCAGTTGAGAATCCCAAAATGGCCAGCATTGGAGACTATTTGGATGAGAAAATAGTGGAAAGTATAACAAGGTTACTGCGTGAGTACAACAACCTGTTACCAACAAAGTTCATAGAAATGAAAGGAAGAGCTAGGAGAAATGAAGATACCACTCAGAGACGAGGAAATACCGATCAGACAATGACCATACAGACTAAATCCGATATATAATCAAAAATTCAAAGCTGAGATTGATAGGATGTTGGAGGTTGGAATCATAGAACCTGTAGAAGAGTCTAAATGGGTAATCTCGATGGTAGTTCAGGAGAAGAAACAAGGGGGGATAAGAACATGTGTTGACTTGAGGAAGTTGAACGATGCATGCCTACATGACCCATTCCCTACCCCGTTCACAGATGAAGTCTTGGAGAATGTAGGAGGACAAGAAGCTTATTAATTCACTGATAGATTCTCAGAATACCATCATATCAATATAGCACCAACAGATAGATACAAGACCACTTTTTCCATGGAATGGGGATCCTACTAGTATATATTCATGTCGTTTGGAATGAATAATGCACCAACAATATTTTCTAGAGTAATCATATCTACATTTAAAGAGTTTATCCACCAATTTCTAGAGGTATATTTGGACAATTGGATAGTCTATAGTCTATTGAAATACCATGTAGAGGTCTTATGACTAATGTTAGAAAGATGTAGAAAATGAAAAATGTCATTAAATATCAAGAAGTGCATCTTCGGAACACCTTTTGGGATACTATTGGGCCATATAGTATGCAAGCAAGGCTTGCTAGTAGATCCTGCCAAGATTGTAGTAATTGTTAACTTGCCACCACCAAAAACAGTTCGTTAATTGAGAGCGACATTGGGACACACATGATACTACATGAAATTTATAAAGGGGTATGCACAGATCACTGTTCCAATGGAGAAATTTCTAAGGAAAGACACAAAGTTCCAGTGGAATGAGGACTATCAGCATGGTCTAGATACCCTGAAAGAGAAGATGGTAACCACACCAATACTAGTATTCCCGAATTGGGAAAAGACATTCCACGTACATGTAGATGCATCTATCATAGCACTTGGAGCTATATTGGCGTAGCTAAGAGCAGGAGAATTGGACCATCCTATAACATTTGCTAGAAGAAAACTATCAGAATCGGAGTAGAACTACAACACCACATAGAGGGAAGGCTTAGCTATGGTCTACGTGCTTCAAATATTTAGGCATTATTTATTGGGGAAACATTTCAATATTTTCATAGATCATTCCACACTCAAATACCTTGTCAACAAGCTAGTGTTGGGGGGGAGAATTTGTAGATGGTTTTTTTTGTTTCAAGAATTTGACTTTGAAGTAATAGTCAAAACAAAAAAGTTGAACGCATGACCTGATCACCTCTTGAGGATCACTAACGGAGAGGAACCCATGAATCTAGAGGACAAATTTACCGATGCGCAGTTATTTTCAATCTAGATAGCCAATGAATACTTCGTAGATGTCATCCAATACTTGAGTAAAGGGACTGCCCCACAGGAATACAACACTACACAGAAGAAAAATCTGGTATTCAAGGTTGTAGACTATCAGTTAATTGTGGGACACTTATAAAAAATGGGTGCTAGAACACTAAAGACCAAGGATCTTAGCAGAATCCCACGAGGGAATAGCAAGAGGACATTATACAGAAAAAGCTACCGCGCAGAAGATATTGCGCGTAGGATTATGGTAGTCGACCATGCAAAGAGACTCAAAGGACTACTTCCAAAAATGTGATGTATGTCATAGGGTTGGTAAGCCGAATAGAAGGGACGAGATGCCCCTCATACCAAAAGTAACCTTGCAGGTATTTGAAAAATGGGAAATAGATTTTGTGGAACCAATTAACCCACCAGCAAAAAAGTCAGGAGCGAGGTGCATTATCACTGTGACAAAATATCTGACAAGATGGGTGGAAGCAACACTAGTAAAAGATTGCAGAGCAGAGACAACAACACACTTCCTGTTTGAGCAAGTGATCACTAGATTTGGTTGCCTGAGGATTTTGATGAGTGACCAAGGCACTCACTTTATTAACAATACTATTAAGGCTATGACTGAGGAATTTTAATTTCATCATCAAAAGAGTACACCATATCATCCTCAAGCAAATGGCATAGTCAAAGCCTTTAACAAAATCCTTGAAAATGCACTAAGGAAGATCTGCAACTTAAATAGGGATGATCGAGACTTGAAGATACCAGTATTATTGTGGGCATACATGACTACATGTAAGAAATTAATAGGATAGACGCAATTCACATTGGTGTATGGACAAGAAGTTGTGGTGCCATTAGAATTTTTGGTACCTAGTCTACGCGTAGTAGCAATTACAAACATGACAGAACAAGGAGGAGTACAAGAAAGGTTAAATCAGTTGATGATCATGGAGGAAGATAGGATTCTAGTAGGGTTCCACCAAGAAGTACAAAAATCAAGGGACAAATATTGACATGACAGACATATCAAGAGAAAGGATTTCAAGGAAGGAGACTTAGTCTTAGTGTATGACAGTAAATTCCTTCAGCACCTAGGAAAACTCAGAATGCATTGGTTAGGACCATACGAAGTAAAGACTGTCACATAAGGGGGATTTGTATAGTTGAAGGATTTAGGAGGAATAAAAGTTAGAGGGATGATCAATGGGAGCCGACTGAAGCTATATAGGGACAATCGACCTCCCAACACTTAAAAAAAAACACAGAGGAGATATCGCATCGAACCTCAAAAGATAACAACAACGACATAGTGCGCTGAAAAAGGAAAATGAGCACGCACACTCAGAAATTCTAGCACAACGGAGAAAAGGCCAACGGTCACTACAAAGAGGGAAACAACGGGAAAGACGGATACGACAAATAACCGCCAAATGGACGACAACTATCAAAATTAAATAACGAAAATGATTGACAGGATGCCACATTAATTGTGCCAACTGACGACGACAAGGGAATTCAATAGCAAGTATGTGGGAAGAATTGGTTCAATTAAAACACAAATTGGGTAATTTATCTAAGAAGCTTCACACGATTCCTATATAAGCTAGTACGCGGGATTGGGGAGGTTATTGAGAAATTAAGAAAAGCAGAGAGCAATAGAGTATATAGAGTTGAGAGTGAAGTTTACAGAGGTTACAGAGGCCACTACGTTTGACGGACAAGAAATTTAACACCATCGCACCACCCAAACAGGAACAACTGAGCCAGAATGGCAGACAACCCCAAAGCAACGCTAGATCCCCACTGCAAGCACAGGGAAGCGAAAAACAACCACTTCAGCCTACAGAAGTCGTCAATGTGGACAAAATCTCGTCGCTCGATATGACACCATGAAGCCCCACACCTATTGTTTAGGAAACCCAGCAGACAACATCAATGGGCATGGACATTGATGTACCAGAAGGGGGCAGGGACAATAGGATGAGGACACAGGTAATCATTCGCACCCTGAAAAACCTCAAGAATCCCCGAGAGTTAATGGGATGGTCCCGAACTAGGAAGAAACGACCACGTCGACAAGGTCAGATAGAACCATGCTGGAACAAACACAGGAGGGAATAGTGGAAGATGTCACTGGCCGACCAGATGAGTATGTAGAATAGAAAACAATGGAGGTTGAAACCTCAAGTCATCCACCACAATGGAAGGGAAAACAACCAGTACCAAGGTCACCACGCCGACAGGTCTCCACAACCATTGTCTTGCTGTGAATTCTGGAAGGGGTACGTACAATAGGAAATATGTTAGGCCATGTGGAGAAATTGAGATACTCATACCATGACATGAAAGACACAGACAAGTTCCCAGAGTTCGCCAAGAAATTTTACCTGTAGATTCTGGGGATAAGACCCTTTGGCGAACCAATTAACCAACTAGTCCAGTGGGCATCCAGACTAGACAAAAATGGGATTCTTGGCATGTTGGACATCCCGCACTTTGGGAGGGGCCAATATGAAAACAACTACATCAAGAAACTGATGGAATTCACCCATGGAGGATACATGTGGCTGGAACAAGTTGTCTCAATAGACATAGAGCTCATTGCATACATCACGGGGCTGCCATCATAGGGGGAGGAACTCGTGCAGTTCCTTGAGGACAAGATGAAGGAGAAGGCATTGGCCGAGGAAATGAAGAAAAAGTATGGTATCAAAAGGGGGTCACGCAGAATCATAATCAAGCGTATTAGTGACGCAGTGACAAGAATGGCCACAAAAATCATGACATGCAAGTTACTCAGGAAATGTCACAAGGAGGAAGTCCATGTCGGTGTTTTTGTAGCTGTAGCACAATGTGCAGAGGGCACCACACTCAGTTGGACCCCATATTTATTGAATCTATTCCTAGAATACTACAAGGACGTGCAGGACCTGGGGACAAAATTTCATTATTCATGGCTAATCATCTTGATTGCCTTGATCAGATGGAAGGAGCCTAAGTATTCATTCTTTGCCACAAGACCCAATCCTTACCACGCAGTGCAATACCTATCACTGGGGTGCACTTCAGACCCCAAGAACATAAAGGAAAATGTAGCCATATTTGAAGGATATCACAACGACATACAAGAGAGCATTTCCAACACTTGGCAGGTTACACTGGAAATGGTCGCACTGTATCAGGGCATAGCCAACTTCAAAGCAACTAGGCATGCAATGTGGATCCAAGCACGGAAGGATCCCGACAATCAATGGATACAACTGTGCTACTGCATCAAGGAGGTGGACATAGATATGGTCATCAAGGATTGGCATGACGATTGGAGGATTCCAGTCTTGAATCAAGAAATGCCCACAAGTGTGGAAGGGGAGGTAGGTTAGGGACAAACACTTTCCGAAGAGATAATAGTGCCTAAGAATCCAAGGACAGGACATAACAAGGCGCAACATAAAAAAAGGTGGGGTGTCCAAGAAAGGAAACCAATTAGGGAAGAAGAAAAACACCCAGGTGCCACAAATACAGGAGAAACAGATTGAGATAGCATAGGGAACCACATCAAGTGCTACTCAGAAGGAGGAAGGCTAGACCAAGAGTCTAGTCATACAAATAGGGGGTGCATGCAAGAAAGCTAAGTTGCACATAACTCCACCAGAATACATGATCATAGAGGATGATGAAAACCTTGTGGCCTAAATTATCCAAGATCGCACAATGGAGGATTTTGACAATGCTCAGTGCCAAAGGGACAGGATTGAGGAGGAGATGGCATACATGTGACAACTGCTCCAATAGCTCAGATAAGCATAGAGGGATGGAAGTAGTGTAGAAACAGTCCCATCAACATCACAGGCAGGAGGTGAGGCTGGATCGAGTGAGCAGGACAACATCCAGATGAAAGAACAGTCGAACATGACATTTCATGTTACACCCAACATGATGCGTATGGATGAAATTGTGGGGCATACACCCTTGAAGGATTTGACCCAAATATAGTTGTTAATGATGTGGATACCAACCAAAGCATTGTATAAACTGCAAGTCAACATCGCGTAGGAGGTACAGTCATACGCATGCACAAACTTAGGGAAATTGTAGCAGACAAAGGATAATCGGGACACATTGTTATTGGTACTCGAGTAGGCAAAGCTCGATACCAAATATGAAAAAGACCGCACGGATAGGTTGGAGCACGAATTGGCCATAGACTACGACAAAATTCCAAATAGCATGTAGGCAACAGAGCTCACAACGACGCATAAGATTGATCATATTGTGTAGACAATCGATCAATATAAGCAGGAGATCGAGCACCTTTGGGAGAAGCTCATACCTACCACCCTACCAAAGGTCAAGGAGTAGAGGAAGTAGGCGTCAACAACGCAGATAAAGGAGATAGAGTGACAAGTCCATGCAGCGTCTGACTTGTTCGAGAAGGAAGCACAACGATGGGTGAAGATGGAAGAGGATCAACAGGTCTAGCAGTGGGACCAATAAGAAGAAAGGATAAGCGCAGCTATCCAAGACCTCAAGCATAGGTAGAAGACAATGTCGATCATGGAGCGCATCAAAGGAGCGCAGAATATGAAGAAACTGTAGGAAGAACTCATAGTTGCACATACATAGAAGAAGGAGCGCCAAGCTCAAATGGAACTTCTCCAGGAGTGGGCAATAGAGGTCATTGCACAGGCAGAAGATGCAAAGAAGAACATGGCACAAACTTAGGCAGAATGCGCAGGCATGATCATCGACGAGATTGCAGTACATGTATTGGACGCACTCAAGAAGATGACCGTGTAGGCTCAAACATAAGCAAAGGAGATCACATAGAAGTTCTAGGTGATCGCAGGAGATATCGACGAAGTGCACAAGGTTTAGGTGGCTCGGGATGAGCCACATGTCAGTTTTGGGGGCCTGTTGGATGCAGGTCAAATAAAAAAGAAAGGCTATTTTTGGAGGAGAAGCATGCAAGAGGAAAAATACAGCTGGAAGGAAAAGAAGCACACCTGCATGCATGGAAGACCTAACAACGCTAGGTTTAGGGTTTTTGTAATACATTATAATGGATGGTGAGCCAAAGATATAAATAAGTAGTACTTAGGAGAGAGAGAAACACATGGGGAGAGGGAGAGACACAAAGGGGGACACGGAGGGAAAAATGAGAGAGATTTGTAAGAACTGTATGACGCATTCAGCTGGTGAGCTAAGGAGGGAGTGAGCAACTCGATCCCGAGGGTTATATCGTAGGCTGAGGATCCTGGTGTGATCTAGTATTCCTCGCAGGGATCGAGGAGCCTATGGGAAAGAGGGAGAACGATGTGGGATATTTCCAAACTATAATAAAATATTGAGAGACAAATCTTTGTGGACGCAGTTGAGGAGGGGGAAAACCATGGTAACACTGTGTTATGTGACTGAATGAATGTGTCTTTGTGTCTAATTAGTTGATGAATGTTGAATGAATGAAGTAACTAAGTATATCTAGTAGGTTTCATGCATGCATAGAATGGATGTTATAACTAGATGTTAAATGGACTAAATAAAGGTTACAATTCCCAAACACAGATCTCGCTCAGTCTCGGGTTGCAAACACCTGAGTATTGTAGCCACCCATAGAGCTATCTTGGGTGAGACTGTGCAGTACACCCTTTGTACTATGTTGCCTTCTGGTCTACCAGAGGGTTCGATAGTCTTTAAGGGATTTTGTCGGGAATCTTCTTAGTTCTGAACCAGGGTCAATCTGTAATGGTCAATGAGAATCAGAATACCCCATAATAATTCCTCAAGACCAATAGAATAAGAGTAGATAGAAAAAAGGAAAACCAACAACAAGTAATAAGCTTTCTTTATGACATTCGATTGAGGACTCAATTTCTTGCAAACATTCATACAGTTTCACCATTATTCAAGCACACAACCTTGAAAAGAAACAACCACTTTATTCATTCAACAAGCCTACATAGTCATATATGTAATTGCATGCCCTTAACCATTCATTCTAATTCAATTACACAAAGTGTAAGAGAAATTATCTTGTTTACAATCCCATAACCAACTAACTAACTATGGGTGTCCACCTTTACACCCAACCATTGTCTCAGCTTGCTCAGTCACTTCGAAAGAAGGCCACCCCCGTGCCAAGCCATGATACCACCAAGGAGATTTGCACTCACTTCTGCATTTTTCTTGCAGTAGTTATATTTTCTTAGATGTTATCTCAACTCATTGTGTGTCTCCTCCTTTAGTTTTGAACCCTCCTTTATGTCTTCTTGTGTTCCTTATCTTGCATGCCTGCACACTTGAAGGTTATGGACCTGTCCTCCTCCTTCTGCCAGAAGGAATCCATGTGGTCAATATTTTATACAGGTATGGTACTATGTGGTATCTTTGGTGAACACTTTAGTTTTCCTAGATAGGTCTTCCCATACTTGTATTCATTGAACGGGGTTGGTTTCTCAACCACCAACCCTTCCTCATTAACTGATTTTCCTTAAAATCAAAGTTAAAGGGAATATCTAAATATTCCCAAAATCAAATATTATCAGTAAGGAGGCTTGGGTCCTCTTTAGAATGAGGAACCCCTATCTAGTTTTTATTCACTCTTTCCCCTAGTGTTATAGTGGCCAATAATTTCAAGGCTTCTCCCCATAGTCAGTCGTTGACATTTATAATTAAACAATAATACATTTACAATTTTTTTATGCCATTGCATGATAGCCATAAATCATGATTAATTATACATAATCATATTTTTAGAAAGGGGGGTGTTACACCAACTTGGATTCCCTCTTGCACTATTATGATCTTCTACCTCCTCTTTACCATTGGCGGTTGGAAGAAAAGAACGTTCAATGCCTGGAGCTATCCCTAGTCACTTGTCTTGACTTCGAAGAGCAATATAGTAGAAGAGGTTTTTCCTTTGGTGGTTGTAGTGTACACAAATGTTTTTCATCCTTAATGCTCATCATCCAAGATTTACAAAATCACATGCTCTCCCTTAAATATTTATTTTTGAAACATGATCACCTTGAGAATTCCTTGAAGCCCTTTTACCTAATGCATAATTATAATATCTTTATCATTTGTGGTCAAGTGTTTGGATGTGACTATTATCATGAACATATCATGATGCTCAATGATCAATCCATCTCTCACATTCCAAATACTACCATCCTTGAAACTAATAGACAAAACCGATCCCAAAATCATGGTTTTGTTTTGAGATACATAACAACCCACTAAAACTCTTGAGATTTAGTGGGTAACCCTCCTATCAAATTTTTGCAAGGCACTACTCTTTACTTACCTGAATGGTTATTCACTTATGAGAGTAATGTTTGCACATAGTTTCTGGAGTCAATTCAAGATAAATTTTGTTGTGAGTACAAGAACCCATTCTAGAATCCCTTTCATTATGTCCTCACAAGCCTTAAACCTTTTCATAAATAAAATCATCCACAATGACAAAGCCCCAAATCCTTATTCATATGACCTCAATCAGATATCGTCGAGACTTTTCCTTTGACACTCCACTATTTCTTAAATATAAAATTTTCGATGACGACACCTTTACAACATCGTCATCAATGAATCACTATGGAAACATGTCCTTTGCGAGTTATCCCTTAGATTTGACGATGATATTCTTTCCTCAATAATCCATGTCACTACACAAATGGAAAACTAGGATTAGTTCCTAAATTTACACGGGATACAATAATGTATTGTGTACTAGCCGAGCCCTAGCCTTTCCATTGCATTACAATATAATCTTTATATCACTACCATCGAACAATATACTCATACGTGGCAGTTTCTCATTGGCTTATTCTTTTCAATGAAACCTTTTCATCATCGAGAGACATCATAGGTATGATTCATGTTCTCCGTGTGAAACCTGTTGATGACGATATGACTTAAAACAAATTGTTGGAGATCTAACCTCAATACGATTCAATGGTCCAAATCAATCTATCTTCCAATGACAACATTACAGCCTTTAGAAGTTAATCTCTTCCCTGACCTTACAATACATAAAAAAAATTAACATGGTATCATAAAATGAAAGGGAGAGGTTTACCCTGAGTGGTCGAATCATAAAGTCCTGTAAGCTCATCACCCATCACCACCTCTTAGAAAAATCTTCAAGAATAAATACGGATATAAATGCATTGTCATCAGAAGATTGCCTCACAATCCTTACCGACTAAGCCTTTGTTTTTACAAACTCTCGACGATGATATCGATGAACTCCTCTACTTATCGACTCTACAACCCTGATGATACAACAATGGTAATGAACACTGATTTGTTTGAGAGAATCATTTATGGATAATCATACAACTCTGACCAATTTGAATATGTACAACATTCCACATTAATTACACATGGTTTGGGGAAATTTGGAAAACATTAGAACCCTATTAAGACATAATCGACCTCACTTTGTCTGTAATATCGCTAAAAATCATAAGCATTGTTGTTGAAAGAGATGGGTAAATTGTGTTGTAAGCTATAGACTTTATGTACAACATTCCACATTAATTACACATGGTTTGGGGAAATTTGGAAAACATTAGAACCCTATTAAGACATAATCGACCTCACTTTGTCTGTAATATCGCTAAAAATCATAAGCATTGTTGTTGAAAGAGATGGGTAACTGTGTTGTAAGCCAGACTTTGGACCACAGTAGGTATTTTTATTTTTTTTAATCACTATTATCCTGGTGAATTTAGTTCAAGGTGAAGTAATGTCATCTCCGTAGACAATTCTATGTAGGGTGATAAAATGTTCTGGATGCACTAAAATCAAAAAATCAAATAGTTGTCGTGCCTACTCTTGTTCCAAGTGAATATTCTTTCAATATTACCAACATGAGTAGCTATGATGGAAGAGAGAACTATCCTAGATACTATGATATTTACGACATGTTCCAGAATAATAAATACCCATCTGACGATGAAGACATCGATGAGTACAAAAATATATGCAAAAGTGGCATCCACATTGTAACCACTCATCCATATATTTTTCATTACAATGATGTTGCAAGGTGGTGTTTCACACACCTGCAAAAGGAAATTGCAGTGATAGTCAATGCTTTAGGTGTTCCAATTGTGTCTCTCAAGATAGAAGACATCATGATTCTGTACAAAACCCCAAAACCCACTTTTTCGTTGGATGAATCGTTCTTGGAAAAATTTAGAGTTGATCACAAGGAATTTGAAGCCCTAATGGTAGATTGGTTCATAGACAAATAATGGCTGGTAAAGAAACAAGATAGATATGTTCTAGCATAGTACCTGAAAGACCCATATAGAACCCTAAATGTGAGGATTTGCATGGTCTATGGTGAGGAGACCAACACCCACTTCAATATGGAATGGTTTTTGATGGCCTACAAAGTGGACAAGACTGGAAAATCATCAATTGGGATAATATATTATCCTTCAACATCACAAATCGAGTTTGGGAGGCTTAAGCTATGAAAGAACTGGCTTTTATATGACAACCTACCTTCTAGACGCAATTTTCATAGCTCATAGATTTCATGCTTTCAAGTGGGATTGGAGCCCAAATCAAATCACAATCCATGTTTATTGCTCTCAATTATGGGAAGTGAACTACAAAGAACACATTTATGATATATGTGATTACTTCCACGCTCCCCTGCACAAATCCATGTTCAGGTTTCATTCACACATGGTATCCCTATGAGCTATTAAAGATCTAAGAGAAATAGGGGACTGATATATGAAGAAAGACTATACCTATCTGAGGATATTTGGGGCCACAGGACCACCACATTTGTTTCCCAAATACGTCCCCAATAAATTTATATCCAGAGAGATAACATACCAGACAATAGAAAAGGGGGCCACTTCCTACTTATCAAAGAAAAATAAAAAAACATTGGCCCTTTTTCCCTCTCCACATAGGCCAATATTCTTTGTTGAATAAAAAACATGCTAAAAGGGAGTTTGAGACTCTAAAGGAAATATGTTTATGTATTGGAAACCAGAAAGGACATGATACCAAAAATGTGGTATATGACCACATAAAGGTTGTCAAATTAGCACCACGGGTTTTGCATGAAGCCAATTTTATGGAGGATTTCTTCTGGGATCCTTGTATTTTGAAGAAGTTTTAGATATAATCCCTAATGAACTGGACAAAGAATGACTTCATAAATAGGAAGACAAATATAAGGTATTGAAAATAGAACAATTCAAAGCCCTACTCCAGCAAGACAAAGAAAGGCCGGAAGCTAAAGAATGTCAAAAGAAACAAAAGGAGGCATAATTAGCAAGGAAATTTGAGGAGGCTGAAGAAGGATATCAATAGAGAAAGAAGGCAGAGGTTGAGAAAAAACAGGTTGAACTAAACAAGAACAAAGGTGAGGAGCCATTTTCAAAGAGAAATCATGGAGAAAAGTCAACTAATATATTTGATACAACAACTGATACAGATCTTGAGAAGAAGAAAATAGTAGATGCAAGACAATCAACATCAACCAATCAAGAAGAATAAAGGAAAAATAAAGAAGACAGAGAGAAAAGAAATGAAACAAAATCCCAGAAAAAAAGGATCAACACAGTTAAACTCAATTGCAATAACAAAATTCGGTACAAGTATGGTGCCCATTCTACTGGAAGAATGCACCCCAATGAAAGCTATTCTTGGTAGCCTTTCCTTCACTTCCCAAGAATTAGGAATACATGGAGCAGTAGTGGCTAAAGGTGAATATTATTATAGCCATGAAACAAAATCCATTGAGAAAAGGAATGCTAAGAGGATGAAAGGAGGATCATCCAGCCAAGAGGAACCAAAAAGAAGTGTTAAATGATAAGATAGTTCAGACTTGAAGGAAAATGCAATTCAGGCAACATCAATCCTTAATGCATTTGTTGGTGAAAACGTTATGTCGATTTATGAAGTGGTAGAGGCACTAGATGGGTCTTATTATCCCCTATCCTAGGGAAAAATCATGAGATTATAAGTCTTGAGGCCCACAAGTCATAGACATGGAGTACCAAGAGCCATATTAACTTGAGAACTAGACTTGGAGGGCCCATCCTTTATTCAATGCCTCACATCTATCGTAAAGAATAACAACATCCATCCCATCACCTAGTTATAAAGTAGTAGTGGGTATTTCCATGAGGTAATGAGTCCGGGTGTCATGGTATGTGTCACTCTAATTTCAAAGAATTTGAATATGCATTTAATTCTCTTTGCTTCTTGATGTTTGCTTAGACATTATACCTTTTAACTTGTCCATACTTGGGGGATGAAAAGTGCCCTAGCAAGTTGGTTCCCCTTAGGGATGAGCAGTTTCCACTGGGTGTGTCCATGAAAGGTCATCATCCACTCCCTCCATACTTATCCCTTTCATCATTTTCCTCTCATCTATCCCCTCACATTGGTTCAAGCATTGGTTTTCCAAGATAGTAGTATTGTAAATTTACCTTGTGGGAAGAAGGCTAAAGGCCCACAAGGTAAAAGTAGCTAGTAAAGTTAAAATCCAAGATCAAACCTTGAGATTCTTCACCCATGATCCCCGAGAAAGAAATAAAAGGCTTCTCGTGAAGAAAAAGGAGGGACCTATAAAATAAAATAAACCAAGACCTAGTTGGTGGATAGGGGTCTCATCATGAGTTGTTCTTATTAGTCTCCATGGGCATGTAGCAGTATGAAAACTACTTTCATTCATATGGTCACCACACTCAGGGTAGTTCTTCCTTAGTGTCATAGATAAGAGAAAGGGGTCTCATCATGAGCCAACCTTTTCATATCCAGAAAATGCTTGTGGGTAACATTGTCACCATCGGGTCACCATGCCACAAAGGCAATGTCCCCTAGTTATTCTCTTTGAAAGAAAAAGCACAATACAAAGATTTAAAAGGCATTGAATGGGATAGGGAAAATTGTGCATCCATGGGAAGGTGCATCTCACCCTCTATAGAGGCACCTACAGGCAAGACCCACATTTCCTCATATCACTCAGCACTCCCTGTTCAAAACATCCCCACACCATCTCACATGCATTTACATGACCTAGATTGGTTTTCACTCTAGAAACACCCCACACCTAAGGAGAATTATCCCAATAGGAACGTCCTGAAACCCCCTCTAAACCCGCCGGGCTTGTTAAATAGTATAACGCCTTTGAGCACTTGTTCGGGAAAGGGGGTTTTATGCACATGTTTGGGTAACTTGATTATTGGGGATGTGATTGATGCTGCTATGATCCCTGTGATCTATGAGCCCATGGAGGGCGCATTTGTTTTTGTTGCAATATCATGCCCATGATAGGGTACATATGGGGAGATGATTAGCTCGACCTCCATAGGGATAAAATCCAACAAGATGGATGTGTTGAGACCATAGCCTAGGGGTAGAGGGATACCGGAGGCTTGCACTAGAGAAAGGGGAGGATGTTCCACTAGAGACAACTTTTGGCAGGCCTGGACCCAGGCGGGTCTTTCCCTCCCACCATGACGCTGGCCCTTGAAGGTTCCTAACATCATCATTCGGGAGCCTTGACGTCATCAAGTTGAGGTATCCAACATGAGGACAAATTCCGTTGGAACATGTGGCGGCCTCAGAGGGGTTTTGATCCCCAATGTTTTACTTGGAGGCCTAACATTCCACAAAGGAGGATAACGTCACCTTGAGGAGGGCATGACATCACCCTAAAAAGATGAATTTAGGGTTTTATTTGACAATTTTATGTAAAACCTGATTTTTCATGTAAATTGGCCATATCAGCCTTGACCTAATTTGTAATTAAAGATCACTTGTATTGTAAAATAAGAGATAAACTCAATTTTATTCATCATCTTCACTCACACAAGTGAGGTCTGAAATCTCGCCCTTTAGGCTTATTGGCTTAACTAAGTGGTGTGTAACTCTTGAGGGAGCTTTATTGGTGAATTTTGCATGTTCATGGTGGAAAGCATTAACTAGGCTTGTGACTAGATTATTCTTGGTGAATGTAAGTAGAAATCTGCAATCCTAATTTCTTTGAATGGTTATGGTATCTTTTACTTTTCATTATGAGATTATGAAATTGCTAGTGTGAAGCCCTAGAAGAAAAGCACAATGTTATTGTCCTTATCTTAATAGTTATCCACCTACTTGATTTTGCTAGAATACACTTCCCTTGAAGCATATATTAGTGCCCTACCTTAGAAGCACTCTAGTACTATTGCTTCATTAAGCTTCATATTTTATTTCGCTTGACCTAAAGAAGAAGGGAAACCTAGGGCCTAGGGTTACCTACTTCCTAACCTTTCCTAGGGTTTTGGATGATTGAGGCTTTAGGTTACTAACACCTCAACCATCCTCCCCCCTTGTCTTTAGCTCACCCATTATCATTTTATTTTTCCAAAGATTGTCGCTGCAAAAAATTGGACTCCATTTACCCTAAAGGCACTAGTTCATACCTTACAATTGATTGATAGATGAAAACAACTTTCAAACCATCTAGTTCAAGATATATACTAACTACCTCTAACCTTAAATTAGGCTAACTTACTAATTTTCTTGTTGTTGTTACAAAATAAAGCTACAACCATCTATGACATCAGTAAAAGCATCCTAAAAGAAAGTGTTAGAGCTGATTTCCACATTCATTACTGTTGATTAAGGTTGGTTGTCATTGATGTCAACCCTTGAAGAAAGTCCTGTAGTGAATTTTGGTAGCACAAAGGTTTGGGTAATGGACCCTGTGTTGTTTCCATGTATAATGGTATGAGTTTTAATATATTTGAAGGGTAATACTCTGCCCTATATGGATAGTACATGTCATTCCATTGTGTATAGTGGAATCGCCACATAACTCCCTGCTTCTGGCTGAGAGTTATGGCCTTACTGGGTTAGAGGAACCTCATAGGTTGGCTTGAAGCCCCAAAGGTCAAAGAAGTCAAAGAGCTTGCAAAGAAGAAATTATTATTTAAATGATAATAAAGTAAAGTGACAAATTCAAGAAGGATTATTTAAATAATAAAATGAAGTGACAAAATCAAAGAAGATTATTTAAATGATAAAGTGAGGTGACAAAGTCAAGGAGGAATATTCAAATGATAAAGTAATGGAGAAATTTCTAATTATGCAAAGTGGTTAACCCTAAAAATAAGGAAAATAGGTTAAGTGACCTATAAATGGGTTAAGTGACCTAGAAATAGGTCAAGTGACCGAGAAGATGCTTCTAAGGAAGATATTTGGAGAGTATAAATAAGAGGCAAGACTCTCTCATTTTACATCACACTTGAGAATATTGAATATCTATAGGTGACTATGGTAACAAAAGGATATCTAAGCCAAATTTCAGAGGGAAGGTGAAGAAAAGAAGGTCGAAATTCAAGGGAGGATAAATTCTTTTGATGATGCTTTCTAAGGTATGTTATTTACATGTCATCTCACCATTTTCGTAATAACTTTTTTTCTAGAATGATTCAGACCATGAAATTGATAGGCCATTGAGGAAATATATCCAAGTATCTGTGGTAAACAATTTATCTTGTGTGTCATTCTATTTTTGGAGTTACACTCCGTGGAAAATAGAGTTTGTGGCTAGTCCTAAAACTAGTCTAAAACAGGTGTTTCGGGTAAAAATGCCATAACTTATTCATAACAGATCCAAATTAAGTAAGACAAAAATGTGTTGGTTAGAGTATAGTTTGTAGTATGCTGTGTAAAATTTTCAGATCCATTCAACAAATATTTCATGCAGGGCATGCTCTACAAGGTCTCTCTCTAGAATACGCCAGAATTCAGCAAGGTATGCCATTTTTGCTATAACTCATTTTCTGAGAGGTTCCAAGTAGTGACACCTGGAGGAATTGCATAAAACAAATTGAATAATTTTTTTTAATACTTACAGATATTTATTCATTACAGGTACATAGTTATGATTATTTCAAGTTAGGGTTGTTGACTAATCCCAAACTAGTCATGTGAGACTAAAGAAAAGTTTCATGAAAATGCTAGTCTCTTGTTGTGAAAGTTAAGGAAGGTTTGCAGGTATGT
>SNQJ01S0037847.1:82252-92835 GCA_010110895.2 Picea sitchensis
TTAAATATGCAAGAATTACCATCACCACTTGAAGCTTTATTACCAAACTTGGATTGCAAATCCAATTACCTTTGCATCAACTTTCCAATTGTTGAATGATCCACTATTTGGCCACCCTACCAATTCCACTGGATACTCTCCTTGCCTAAGGACCCCTGAGCCGCAATGGGGTTGTATGAAAGGTACTTCTCTATAAATGTTATTGAAGCATGAATCCTCTAAGCATGGGAAGAATCCCCACTTCACAACAAACTTCAATAGACCGAATTCTCAATGAATACCAATGAATTTTTTTTAAGCATTATGACAACCATCCAATATTAGGGTGCAAAAAAATAATTATTTTCCTCTTAACCCAAGCTCTCCTTTTATAGGTTATGTGGTCCATGCCACTTTTCCAACTCATGCAAATATGTATTTTAGTAAATTACTAATTAATTAATATTCACCCACCTAAGTGTTACTCATATTCACAATTGCACATGTTATGTGTTATTCATATGCACAAGTGCACATGTTATGTGTTATTCATATGCACAAGTGCACATATAATTACTTATTTAAAATTATCAAATAATAAATTATCATCACCCAACTCCCACATTTCCTATCTTCACTCCTAGGTGTTCTCTTGATCTTCTCATCACTACCTATTTTAGTGGTTACACATGAGTTACAACTTAAGTTATTTATTACTTCTCATCAACTTCTTCCAACCCACTTTTCTTTTCCCACACTTCTATTTATATTTGGATTCATGTTCCTCTTTCTTCTCCTTGATTTAAGGGTGCACAAGTAATTAGTTTTAGTTCGTTAATAATTAACTTATTTTCATTTCATGTACACTCCTAGAATGTAAGAATTATCTTATTAACTTTTAATTAAATAGATATTTTCTCTTGTTATAAAATAGTAATCTATTTATATGTTTATTTATGTTACTTTTATTTAATTCACTTTTCTCTCTTTGTAAATGTATAGTTGGACAATTGGTTGTCATTGATGTTGTTGGACAGTTAGTTGTCATTGATGTCAACAGATGTGATGGGTGTATTTGGAGAATTCTTCAAAGTGGTCCCCTTATGGCATATATCTAAGCATGGCCCTCATAGGAAGACGCTTTGAAGAAGTCTAAAAGAAACCCATAGGTGTGGTCATGAAGCCCGATTTTGTTTAAGGAATAATGACATGAAGGACAATGCAAATGTAGGTAACACACTCATATATGGACAGTCCTCGTCATGTCGTTTCCAACGGTAGGTGGAATGTCATGTACTTCCTCACGGTTGAGGAGTTATGAGGTCATGAAGTTGGAAGCCCCAAAGATGAGTTAAGAAGCACCTAATTGGTTGCAAGTCATTAATGAAAGGGAAAAGTGGTTGTAACAAGAAATTTCAAGAAGTCCTAAAGTTAAGGAAATAGGTTATTGATGCTTGAGTTAGTCTGTTTCTCTATTATTTGATGCATCAAGATTGCTACAGGATCATAGGTATGTTTATGTGTTAGTTTTAAAGCTTATGCTTATGTTGTTATGGTACATTCTTGAGGCATGTCATGGTAGTGATTGTACATGGTACACCTTGTTGATGGTATGACACATTTTTAGAGGCACATCTTGGATACTTGGCATATAGTTTGATGTATGGTATATGAGTGATATGGCACATGGTACATGGTTTATGGATGTTGGAACATCCTTGAGGCACATGGTTTGAGGTACATCTTGGTTACTTGTTGATGATGCGATAGTCACGCCTTTGGTAACTTGTTGAGGCATTGGTATATGTTTGAGGCACATCTTTGGTGCATGGTGTGATGCATATTATTGATACATGGTTTATGCATGATACGGTACAGGTTGGAACATGTTGAGGTTGATGCATGATATGGTACATGTTTGATATATGGTTGATGTACTTGGTATGGTACATCGTTGATGCATGGTATGGTACAGGTTGATGTGCATGGTATGTTATAGGTTGATGTACATGATATGGTATACGTGTCGGTACATGGTTAATGCATGATATGGTACATGTTGGTACATGGTTGATGCATGATATGGTACAAGTTTGATGTACATGGTATGGTACATGTTCTGGTTGATGGTTGATGTACATGATTTGGTGATGGTTTTGGTATCCATATGAGTGGATCTAGTTATAGTTTATTGATAATGGCATATCAGTGACAACGAAAAAGAAAATGACATAGACAATAACAGTGACATTGACGGGTTGGTTGATGTGACAATGGTAGTCACAGGTTGATGTGACAATGACAGTGACAGGTTGGTTGATGTATTGGTGACATTGGTAGCGACAACATCAGTGGTAGTGATAATGAGTCTACATTTATATTTCAGGGAAATAGGATGGTGCAAGGAAAGGGGATTGTAGGCTCCTTTTGGTTGGTGCCGAAGAACTTAGGGAGTTGGTACTTCCTTCAAGTTGGTTCCTATAAATCAGGGGGTTGGTGCTGAAGAACCCAGGGATTTGGTGCTTCCTTCAGGTTGGTTCTTGTAAATCAGGGGGTTTGTGCCTCCTTCCATTTGGTGCTGGATAATTTCGAAGATGGTGCTTCCTATGAATGTATTCTTGATATATATAAGAAAGAATTACGTGGTTTTCTCCCATTTAGGTTTCCACGTAAATTCTGGTGTATTGTGTATCTGATGTGATATTGTTGAATGGTATTTCTTTTGGTTATATTATCATGATATATTGAATGAAATCATAAATGATATACTACTGATAAATTTGAAGATTATATATTGTGATTGAAAGTGGTAAAAAGTGCTCATACTGATTCACACCCCCCCGGCTCAATATTCCAACAATTGGTATTAGAGCCAGTTCTTCAATAAATAGTATAACCCCTAGAAGGTAGATCATGGACATAAACAATTTGTATAGGAATGGAATACCACAATTTGATGGTCAAATTGGTCTGAAGTATGAGTTGTGGAGCAAAAGATTGAAAACATTTTACAGGCACATGGATATGATGTTTGGTACTTAGTTGTTATAGGATACATTGGTTCAAAGAAACCGAAGACTACAACCAAGAAGGAATTAAAGAGAAACAAAAAATAGAAATGGATTTCATCTTGAAAGGATTACCAGATCCAGTAAAAGACAAAGTGGGACAATTTTCACCAGACAAAGAACTTTGGGATAAGCTACAAAATTTCTACTCAAAGGAATATCCTCTAGAGCATGTTGATCATGATAAAGAAGATGAAGGAGATGTTGAGTTAGTATGGGAAGAAATAATCTCACCGGGGCAAAGAGATTCAAAAGAAGAAGATTACGAGAGACACCTAACCAGTGCCTTAGACAAGTTGGTCAAAGAAAGAGATAAAAATAGGTCACGCGAGGAAGAATTGATAAAGATAAAAAGGGAGTCTCAAAATACCATCTCTAAAGAAGTACAACATATGATTAGAAACCTAAAAGTCCAAGTATAAGAATCCAGAAGGATTGATGAAGCATGCAAAAGTCAGTTGGAAGAAAAATAATTTTTGGAAGCAGAAATAGTAGCACAAAGAAAGGAGGCAGAGAAGAGAGAATTTTTTTTGACTAGCCGTCTCAAGGAATTAAATAAACTTGAAGTAGAATTCAGTCAACATGAAAGAAGACTTGAAAAATAAATTTTATACTTAAATACCCAACTTGAAGAAGGAAAGAGAAATGAAGAAGTCATGAAGATCTAGATGATGAAGAAAGAAGAAGAATGTGAGAAGCTTGAAGAAGAATTTGTTACATTAAGAGTTAAAGTTGTCAAGCTTAGAAATAACATTGAAGAGAGAGAACACTCCACATCATCATTAAATAAAGTTGAAGAGAAATGTTATAGGTTTCTAGAAAGAAAGAATTAAGAGAAGACTAAGAGTTGTGCATAAGTCATCAAAGGCCCTACTAAGAAGGAACAATGTGAGCCCTCAAAGAAGAACATTCCAAAAATGAATAAAACTCAAGAAGAAGTTTACATAAGAGACATATATCAAAGAATACCCTCCACTTTCAAGTATAAAATAAGCTTCAATCATTGTGAAGGAAACAATAGAAGAGAAGATCGTAATCATCCAAGGCATGAATTCGGAAGGACTACATCACAAAGAAGATCATCCACTCCTAGGTATGAAAGTTTGTTTTATGGTCATTGTTTTATTTGTACTAACTTTGGACATAAAGATGTAGATTGCAGAGCTTATGGAAGAAATGGTCAAGCAAGAAATGCATATGTGACTCTATATAATATTGAATGTTACAAATGCCATAACTATGTGCATATAACTCGTGATTGTAGAAGCATGATGGATACTTCTATGAAAGAGAACACCGATGTCAGATATAAGAAGGTTTGGGAAAGAAAACAAGAACAAGAAAAGGAAGAAAAAATGAATAGAAACCTATAAAAATCGTACTCTCAAGATTGATAATAGTACGAGATCAGGACAAATCTACAAGCAAAAATAACAAATGAATGGAAACCCATAAAAATCATACTCTCAAGATTGACAATAGTAAGAGATCAGGACAAATCTACAGGCAAAAATAAAGATGTCAAATACAAGAAGGTTTGGAGAAGAAATGAAAAAAAACAAGAATAGGTGAATGAATACCAGGTCACATAGATCGTACTCACAGGATTTGCAATAATGAGAGATCATGATGAGTCGATGAGAAAAGAGGAATAGGTCAAAATTCAAAAAGAGGATGATGATGAATCCGCAAACAAAGAGGAAGATTAACCTGCATCATAGTAGATATTTTTTTGAGCCATCTAGCTTGGAGACTCCCAGTAAATATGAATATTGAAGAGGGGGAGTCTAAGAAACAAATCTACATATAAGAGAACTATCTTTCGAGCAGTCTGAAGTTTTTACTGTTTTTGGATGGGTAATTTTAGAGTGGCATAGATTAATTGTATAGAGTATTCTATGCATTCTTTCAGATAAGGACATATTCAATACAGTTTGTTGTATACATGTAGAGTCTGATTTGAAAAATTGAGAAGACAACTTGAGAAGATGGAATATGTTGTAATCAACAGATGGGTCAACATTGTACGCAATTGAGTAGTAGATTCATGGGAATTTTATGACATATGGAAAAATATGGATTCATGAGATCTTTGATAGGTCTAAACATATATATGACAATGGATGAAAACATAGTAACAATTGGAATCAGTGGAATCAATGGACAAGTGGAATCAGGAAGGTAAGTAGTAAAAGGCACAACAAAAGCTATATCATTAGAAGAAGGTATGGTCATTGATGTGAAATTTACAAGTCATGAATACTTGAAGTCAAGTAACTTTGAATGATTTTTTATATATGTCAATGAATTACAAGAGGAAGTACCAATGGACAAAGAACACTAGAAGAGAGGAAAGAAAACATATACAAGAAATCCCACATTGATCTACATGACATCTTGTAGAAAATTCAAGGGAGAGAAATCATCAGAGAAGAGATCAGAAGCATGAAGATAAGGGGAGCGCATGAAGTCAGAGAGAGATTGTTCAAAGAAGGTATACCGACAGGGGGAGTTACCCTTTTACCCATGATGTCAAAGGGGGAGAAAGAGGAATATCAAAAGAGAAATATTAGAAGCATGAAGACAAGGGGAGAAGCCCCAAGGGGAAATACCCTTTTCCATTGATTTCAAAGGGGCTAAGAAACATAAGGAGAGAAACATAGGAGGAGAATTGGTCATAGGTGGAGTATGAGTTTGCCATCAATGCCAAAGGGGGAGATTGTTGGACAGTTGGTTGTCATTGAGGTTGTTGGAAATTTGGTTGTCATTGATGTCAACAAGTAGTGGTTTTCATTGATGTCAACATATGTGATGTGTGTATTTGGAGAAGTCTCCAAAGTGGTTCCCTTATGGCGTATCTCTAAGCAAGGGGGAGATTGTTGGGTAGTTGGTTGTCATTGATGTAAACAAGCAGTGGTTGTCATTGATGTCAAAAAATGTAATGGGTGTATTTGGATAAGTCTTGAAAGTGGTCCCCTTATGGCGTAGCTCTAAGAATGGCCCTCATGGGAATAAACTTTGAAGACGTCTACAAGAAAACCATAGGTGTGGTGATGAAGCCCAATGTTTTTTGAGGAATAAGGACATGAAGGACATTGTAAATGCATGTAAACAATCATATATGGATATTCCTCATCATGCCATTTCCCACGGTAGGTGGAAAATCACGTAGTTCCTCACGGTTGAGGAGTTATGAGGTCATGAAGTTGGAAGCCCCAAAGATGGGTTAACAAGATCCCAATTGGTTGCAAGTCATTAATGAAAGGGTAAAGTGGTTGTAACAAGAAATTTCAAGAATCCCTAAATTTAAGGAAATAGGTTACTTAGAAAAAGTATGTATACACCTCAATAAGTCTCTCATAAGTACATTCACACACACATCCGATTGAATATCATCTATTTGAGTAAGTGATCTATTAGTGAGTTAGGGACAAATAAATATGAGGTAGTGAAGGAGAGTGAAGGCGAGTGTTTTGGGATTGTAGGTGTGTGGAGGTTTCTCTTAAGAAACCCTAGTTTGGCTAAACCCTGTGGGTCAGACAACTAGTGTCCCGCGAGGCACACCCACGGGTTGTCTAGGGCTCATCATGTGAGGCCCCACTAGACAACAAATCTTAGCCCCACAAGGACAAGACATAATTGGGAGAATGCTTGTGCCAGGTTGTTGATGCCCATGTTGGTATGTTTGTATGTTATCTAATGCATCATGATTTCTACAAGATCAAAGGTATATTTAAGTGTTAGTTTTGAGGCTTATGCTTATGTTGTTATGGTACATGCTTGAGGCATGTCATGGCAGTGATTGTACATGGTACACCTTGGTGATGGTATGATACATTGTTAGAGGCACATATTGGATACTTGGCATATGGTTTGTTGTATGGTATATGAGTGATATGGCACATGGTATGGTTTATGGATGTTGGCACATGCTTGAGGCACATGGTTTGAGGTGCATCTTGATTACTTGTTGATGATGTGATGGTCATGCCTTTGGTATCTTGTTGAGGCATTGGTATATGTTTGAGGCACATATTTGGTGCATGGTGTGAGGCATATTCTTGATACATGGTTGATGCATGATATGGTACAAGTTGGTACATGTTGAGGTTGATGCATGAGATGGTATATGTTTGATACATAGTTGATGTAAGTGATATGGTACATGGTCGATGTACTTGGCATGATACATAGTTAATGCATGGTATAGTACAGGTTGATGTACATGGTATGGTACAAGTTGATGTACATGGTATGGTACAGGTTTTGGTACAAGGTTGATGCATGATATGGTACAGGTTGGTACATGGTTGATGCTTGATATGGTACAGGTTTCATGTACATGGTATGGTAAAAGTTTCGGTTGATGATTGATGTACATGGTTTGGTGATGGTTTTGGTATCCATGTGAATGGATATGGTTACAGTTGGTTGATAATGGTATAGCAATGGTGACAGAGACAGTGACAAAGACAATAATAGACAGTTTGGTTGATGTGATGGTAGTAGTCACATGTTGATGTGATAGTGACAGTGACAGGTTGGTTGATGTATTGGTGGCATTGGTAGTGAAAACATCAGTGGTAGTGACAAGGAGTCTACACTTATATTTCAAGGTGGAAGGATGGGGAAAGGAAAGGCGGTTGTAGCCTCCTTTTGTTTGGTGTTGAAGAACTCATGGGGTTGGTTCTTCCTTCAGGTTGGTGATTGTAAATCAAGGGGTTGGTGCCTCCTTTTGGTTGGTGCCAGAGAACTCAGGGAGTTGGTGCTTCCTTCATGCTGGTTCTTGTAAATTAGGGGGTTGGTTCCTCCTTCCAGTTGGTACTGGATAATTTGGAAGTTGGTGCTTCCTATGAATGTATTCTTGATATATATAATAAAGCATTTCGCGGTTTTCTCCCATTTCGTTTTCCACGTAAAATCCGGTGTACTGTGTATTTGATGTAATATGATTGAATGATATTTATTTTGGTTATATGCTCATGATATATTGAATGCAATCATAAATGATATACTGTTGATAAAGTTGAAGATTATATATTGTGATTGAAAGTGGTAAAACGTGCTCATACTGATTCACTCCCCCCTCTCAGTATTCCAACATGTATAACTATAAAATTATTTTATCTTTTTAATAGATATGCATGCTAAGGTAATTCAATTTACCCTTATTCAATAACTTTTTATTTATAATTTAATTTATCTTTGATACTTTTCAATTGAACCTTCTTTTCACTATAAAATTGGTAATTCATAATTGATACCAAGGGTGTCATGTTTCTCATGCCCTTCAAGAATTACCCTTTAGTGTTCGAAGGGTGCCATGTTTCACACGCCCTTAAAGCATTCAACTTTTCTTGGAAGGGAAATGGCGTAACTATGGAGACTCTGTTAAATCAATCTTTGTTTCCATTTATTGATAGACTAATGGTCACTAAGGAATAATTTTATCGCCTTATTATGCACCCCTCAACTAAACCTCGTGAGTGACTAAATCCATAGCCTACCCTCATGCCAACATGCAATCTATAAGTAAAAGCACCCATTTATTTTCAACTCAGGCCACAGAAAAGGAGTGTTAGTAGGTGGAAACATGAATGGTGTTCTTCCTCTCTTGGTGATACTAAGTATGCTTCCATACAACCCCATTACCCATATGTGGATCAATTGAAAAACATGTTCCCTATGCCTCCACACACTACGATCAACGCATCAATAATTTCATAATACAAAATCAAAATATAACATAATCACATAACTTTTATGGTTCCCTGGCTTAATTTGAAGTCCAATATAATGTCAATGCAATCCCACATCGATACACTCTTGTTTTTTCCTATCACATTAGGAAAACCATAAGTAGCATCTAAAAGTTATTGTACCCAACATTTTCATTTTAATTTACCCAAATTATATGAATCAATACCATTAGTTATGTCATATAGATGCACATATAATTCATCTATGTTATCATATAAAATTTTAAATAGACCCATTAGGTAATCATTATTCAAAATCAATCATATAATTGAAAGTTTAATTTTCATCATCATAGCATTAGTCAATAAACCGACTCATTTGTAAACAAATTCCCTCATATAATAATGTCCAGTATGCCTCAATAGTCAAATCAAAACGAGGCACTACAATGTCGATGGACGAACATGGTTGTATTTGATATCCACCATGTGTTCTTGTACCCCAGCCTTTATGGAACAACTGATTTCATCTATGTAGGGTTTCCCATATGAGCAAGGGATGACATATACACCTTTCTATTTCACAGGATCAATAGGGTCTTTAACATATCTTAGGGAGTTTCTAATAGTGCTTAGAGGTTTGAAATTTGTGCCAATATTTTTCTTTTTCAACACCCAAACAATTTTGTATGTAGTTCGATAAGAAACCTTTCAATGTTTTCATAGTGCAAGCTGTGTTCCTAGTATCTTTACTATCATTTGAAAGGCCTTAATCCATTGATGCTTCTTATAACCATTGTGTTCAAAACCTTTGAGAATATATTGTTTTTCTTCTTCAAAATGTTCCTCATCTAAGATTCTAAGAGCTTTGGTTGCTAGAGTGTTGAAAACCTCAAATTTTTGTGTAGGATGGTGGGGAGATTTTGGATGTAGGTGTTTCTTGGTATTGATATTTCTTGAATACTTGGTGTGTCATTGACCCATTTTTTATGCGAGGAACAAAAATTCATCACTCAATCATTTTCGAATCTTACCAAACTAAGGTAACATATGTGAGAATGTTACCCTGGGTTTATAGCCTTGCAAAAATATCAATCAACCCTCAAGTAATATGTACTTGGACCTGGTGCTATTTTAAATTTGTGTGTTTCAGCTTAAAAAAAATGTAAAATGTTTATATATGAATGGTTCCGAAATAAAAAGAATGAAATTAAGAATATAACAATATGAAAATTAGAAATACACAAGTCTCAATTGAGAAAAACCAGATTTGTATTAATAAAATCTTTTCTGAGTTACAACAAAAATGTCTCTTTTCAAACCCCTACAAAGGTGAGGACCAAGATCAGACATAGAAGTGTAGATGGAATTGAAAATCATACATAGACAAATGGTGTTTGAAATAAAATGACCAAGAATATATACACTGTATCAACCAAGTCACAATCCCACCAAGTCTTGAATCTACAAAATAATCTTAACCAGACCTAAAACTTAATTTAAAAATCCCAATAAAACTACACAGACTATCAAGAGAATTGAATGACCTTCTAAATCATGTCAAATATCAATGCTTCCTATTCCTTTCTTCTTTGCCACCTTTATAAATATCCTACTATCAACAAGAGGATTATGCCTTTTTAAGAAACTCAAAAAATATAAGGATGAAATTCAGAAATCACAATATGAAATAAGATCAAACCTTATCAAAAGTGTTTCTCTATAATTCTTCCTTGTTTATTTTTCCTTTGGTTCTTCCTTTTATTCTCCAAAAGGTAGTTCCTCAAGTAGTTGAACTACTTTTAGTTTACTAAAGTTAAATAACTTTAGTTAAGAA
>SNQJ01S0037848.1:7382-48291 GCA_010110895.2 Picea sitchensis
CGCTTGACTGAAAAAACTACCTTGCACACTTTTGGCACTTTCCTGCAGTCCATGCAACATTTAGGAATCAGAGCAATCTTAACTACCCCACCAACTCATATTTTGTTAGCTCCATAATCCCTTGTGTTGTTGGCTGTAATCATTTGAGAGGATTTCCTGATGATTCTTTTCTTGATTTCGACGTGCGTCTTCTTGATTTTTCGTGTGCATCAAAACTGGGACCGATGTGCATTCAATAATATTTTAGGCATGTTGTGTGTAGTCGAAACTCAGCCCAACGTGCACTCTTTCCATTCTTCATGGATTACCTTAGGTGCACACAAAACATTTGAATGAAGGTGCATAACTTTGTTTGTGCACGCGCTCAAAACTAAATCCAAAAATTTGGGTGCCAACAACTTGGGTTTCCTCATATAAATATGAGGCAAGTCATTTTCATTTTCATATAACTTATCACTTGATATTACCACTCTTGGAATGAAATTTCTCCCTCCTTGGGAAATTCACTATCTCTCTTTTCTTGTCATAATGGATGCAACACTTGTTATTTGGAGCATTAAAGGCTAGAAAATTCTCTTGGTGGTGTTTCTTTGGCAATTTTAGGATGATATATTGGTAATAAGGGTTTATTGCATGCTCTCTCTTGGATTTGGTAAGTAATTTCTGCAATTAATTGTTGTTTTGCTTGTTTAAATTCAAGAAAAAATATCTTAAACCCTAGGAGGAGTAAAATGGCTTGCACCCTCCACTAAGGTTTATTTATTCTTGCTATTGAAGGGATATAAGGATTGAAACAATAAGTAAGAGGGTTTACACCCTTGTTTCAAGGATTTTCTAGGGTTTATTTCTCTAGGAAGTAAGAGGGTTTACACCCCTGGAGAAACTTCAAACCCTAGTTCATCTTGGTTTCCAAACTAGACGTCTGGGAAGGATTATCGTTGGGTTTTATAAGGGTTTAAATATCAACAAAGACCTCTTCTTCCTCTTTGTTTAGTTTTCCTTCCAAGGTAGAGACTCCATTCACCCAATAACAAGGCACTAATCTTTGCATTGGAGATTGTTAAACGCTGCATTGGTAAACGTGAAATTTGAGGTTTTGGAAATTTTCAAGTTGGATTTAAATTTTACATGATTTCAGATCTCTTGTGTTTCAAAGGCATCTTGATTGGCCAAATGATTAGTCTGTTGTAATAAACATTAAGCTACAACCATTAGGGATGCAATAAACTCTCTTTCTCAACAAGTTTTCTTCACTTTTGACTGCTGAAATTTGCATGTAAGCAGTGAAATTTGATCTACTTTTCAAGGGAAATTGATTGGGTGGCTTGCTTTCTGATTTTGTTGGTTAAAAGTTGATTTTGTAGAAATAATAATCTACATACATAAGTTTGTCATAATATTTTTCTAATAACTCATTTTTACAACCTTCTTTTGTCATCTAATTCATTGTTTCAAGCATTGAAATATTATCTCTAAGTTGCATACTAATTTGTCCAATATTATAGGCTGATTAGATTATGTAATTTGCAAATGTTATAACTTTGTCATTTCTGATGTATAACTTTTCTATTGCTTCAATTTTGGGACAACAAGATTTCTTGTTGATCCCCCCCTTGTCTCGGGGCTTATATCATCATATAGTGTCTTGGTTTGGTTTTTCTAACATTGTTTTGCAGGTATAGAACATTGGAAATTTTTTCCTTGACCTATATTCATTATCCATCAAGCCTTAAGACATTTTATTCGTGACCTATAGGGGTGGTTCTTTTATCTCTTGCTCTCTCCCCTTGCAATCCCCCTAGGGTCACCCGGAAAACCTCCCTTGTGTTGGACTTGTCCATCACTAAAATGAGGGGCTTATCTATTGAGGTGACAATGATAGGTGTCCCCAGTTGTGTCACACGCGTGTTTCTTGATTTGGGCTTCACCCAAACTACAAATTGTGTGATAACATGAGTGATACAAAATTAGAGGAGGGATATGCCCATGGTTTTTTACCTTTTGAGTCTAATGTATAAGAGATAAAACCCACTTAAGTTTGAAGAAGACTTCAAGGAGGAGATGCTAGAGTTATTGAAAATATGATCATTCAGATGAAGCCAAATTGTCCATATGTAAAAATTTGGCATTGTTGATATATCCTCCCTATCCTTATACTCATTGGCGTAGTTCTCCAACATCTCTTCCATTGTTATGTCGTAGTACTTAATACCACAAATATGATGTTTTAGTGTGACCATAGTTTGAGAGAAAAATGACATTGGTAGAAGAGATGGTCCATGGTTTGAGGGCATTCCATACAAACATAGAAGATACTTGGGATTCAAAATTTTGTTTCTATAATTGATCCCAAGTGAGTAATCAATTTTCTTGAGCCATATGTGTACACATCTTAGTTTTAAGAGGGGATTTTGTTTTCCATAGACAACATTGCTTGTCCTTTTTGTTATACCAAGAGAGAAGTTGAAGTGTTTCTTGATATCCCGATTTCACATAGTACACACTAGTCTTGGGGTTTTCTCCACACTTGAGATAATCTTTTTCTTTTTTTACTTCTATTCCTACTCGAACTAGGAGTATTTGGAAATGGCCCCAAGAATCATGAATGTTTGTTGGAATGTTTAGATCACCAATTTGTTTCTTGGTAGAGTGACCAAGGTCGTCCTATGTACCAACACAAATATCTGAAAGGTATATTATACCACTAGAAGAAAATAAATTTCTTAAACCCTCCACGATTTGGAAGTCAAAGTCCATCCCAACCCATAAATCTCCAAAAATTCTAATGGATTCTCCATTCCCAACTTTCCAAGTGATATGAGCTCCAATAATAGGATATGATTTAGTGAGGGTCCAACTAAAAATGGAGGTGACTATTGTGATCTTCACTAGGTTTCATATCCAATCCATCATTCTGTGGGGATGTATATACTTCCCTAATTGGATTTTATGCCAAATCCTCGATCTAGATATGAAGTGATAAATTGACATAGTATCTAGTGCTTGTGCAAATAGATTTAAATCCATTAACCTCTAGCTACCCTCTTATTTTAGTTTGCAAATTCTCTCCCATTTCACCCAAGGGATGGTGTCATTCTCCTTATTTCTTGACTAAAGAACTCTTCTAGCCATTTTGTTGATTTTGTCAATGATGCATTTAGAAATAATGACTAGTGTACACTATAAGACAAGGATGGATTCCATAATGATTTTGATGAGGATTAAACTTCCTCTGATTCATAACCATCGATTACACCTAAATTTATTCCATGTTGTATTTTCTTTGACATCCAAATCTAGTCAATTCTTGCATGGTTATTTTCTTTTAGGAAGTACCCTAAATATTTGAACTATGTTGTAAAGGCATGCACATCAAAAGAAAAACTTTTGGTGGCTTCTTTATTGATCTAAGAAACATGGTGAAAACATATAATAGTCTTTCTTTTATTAATAAGCATTCCCATAGTTTAAAAAAAAAGAGTTTGGGACTTTATCATAAGTTCATGCTTCCCCTACTATTCTTGTACTAAACAACATAAGGTCATCCACAAACAAAATATGGGTTATATGCAAATTAGTTGAGATCCTAACGCCCCATATCAATCCCTCCTCCTTGTCTCTAGGCATACATTTTCAAAGGTTGTTTACCACTAAAAGGAATAAGAGTGTAGAGAGGGAACAACCTTGGAAAAGGCCCCTAGATGGGGTAAAAGAGGAAGTCGATCCATTAATTAGAACAATAAAAGCCACAAAGTAGTAACATTATTCAATCTAGGATATTAGATGTGGATGGAATCCTAAATGAATGAGGCGAATATGCATATATAGCCAACTAGCATGATCAAAATCTTTTGAAAGGTTGATTTTTAGAAATAAGGATGGAAGATTCTTAGTTTTGATTGTGTACAGGATCTCCTATGCAATGATAATGACAACATGTATTTTATGATCATTGAGAAAACCGAGTTTTCCATTGATATGTGGTTTGATAGAACATGTTTCATTTGGACGGATATGACCTTTGTTATCATTTTGTATATGGCATTGCATAATGAGATCGAATGAAATTCATCAAAAGACTTAGGATCATTTGTCCTTGGGATGCACGCTATAAAGGTGGAGTTGAAGGATTTCAAAAGTATTTCTGAGGTGCAGGATTATTCCATGGATTTTAACATGCCATCCTTAATTTCCTCATATAAGTCCTTATAGAAATATATGGGTCATCCATTCAACACCGAGGATTTTTATGTTTATAGAGAATCCATAACTTGCAACAATTCTTCTTTATTTATTAGTTTGAGCATATTTTGTTTATCTTCGTTCGTGAAAATTTCCCAAAAGAAGAGGACACAACTAGCATATCTCCTATAGTCTCTTTTCCTGGGTCTTTATAGAATGAGATGAAATATCTAGTTTCTTCCTTCAAGATATTCTTGAAACATTCTCAAACTTCCCCTCTTGATTTGTAATTTTCCATATAGTATTTTTCATTTTCCTTTGGATAGCTTGTCGATGAAAAAATGTGTACTTGAGTCTCCCTCTACTAACCATTTTACTGTAATTTTTTGTCCCCATTTGGCTTCCTCTTAAGTTATTATTTGCTTCCATTCCTTTTCTAGAATTTCAAATTCCTACAACTTATCTTCCTTTCGTTGATCTGTAATCACACTCTCCATGATTTTTTATATTATGTCTTCATTGATAGTGAGATCAACTTGTGAATATTTGAAATTTTCTTATACCCTATCTAATGATTTGAGATTTACATGATTCATTTGGAACTATTTCATGGCACTATTATTTGTTGAGAGGGTCATGTTGCATCCAAATGGATTGAACCAAGTCTTGGAACTCTTCATAGTGAAACCAAAAGGGAATAATATATTTGAAAGGGGCTGGAGGTTTATTGTTGCCATCATCTAATTCCAATCACACTGGGTAGTTATTCTAGTCTCCCCACTTTGGAACCAAGGATCTAAAGTTTGAGAGAAAAAGGATTAGAGGATCCTAATAAGCGATATGTCCAACATTTTGTCCATTGCCTCTCTACTTTTACAGTGGTTAGATCATCTTGGCTCAATTTTTAGTGGTTCAATGTCCACCAAACATTGCAATTTATTATAAGAAATCATATAATCAACCATCTGATCAACTTGGGCAATAGACCCCCAAATATTAGAAATAGAAGTAGAATAATTTAGGTATCCTCCAATTATGATGTCATTTGAAGCTAAATCCCCACCCACTAGTATTTTTCCCATAATTATTTCTTGGCCATAGAGGAACATCTATATCTATTAAAAAGGTCAAAATACATATTCCAATTATGGGAGCAAAGACTAGTAAATATGGTTGATTTATAAAAGACCTCATTTTGCTTAATAAAGGTGGAATTTCATCTAGTGATCAGTACACCAAAATGACATGATGAGATAAGTGTTGAGAGATTCCAATTAGGCAGTAATTCAGTCATGATATTTTTACATGCATCGCTTCCATCACCGTTTCCTATAGTAGCAGTATATTAGGCCAAATTGTTTTGATGAGATGATGCAAAGAGTGATTTTTTTAGGGATATTCCATCCCTCTTACATTGTAAGATAAAAATCATTACTTAATGTACTTAAGGGTTTTTGTTTTTCTAAGTGCACATGTGATTATCTACTGAGTTTTTCCTTATACTTATGTTATGCAGTTATTTGCCACATGATTACCTAATGGATATTCTCTAGAGGTTATCAGGTTGAAACACTAAGTTCTTTTCCCTTGAGTATACACCATCTTATTTCTTGGTTGTGAGCCGTCCTTTTACAGATCGTGACCCAAATTTATGGTCGTGCCTTTCTCTCTTGCAAACCACAATTGGTTGCATCCTATAGGAATGCAGGGCATGACCAGATCTATTAATCCTCAATTAGCATTAGTTACCAAGATACGAGATGAAATATCATATTTTTCATAATCCAACCTCGAGAAGCCTTCTATCTTGAGTGCCTAAGACTTATCCTTCATATTATCTCCATTATCCTATATATTGAGGGTCTCTCATGGGAAAAAGGAGGAGGAAAAATAGAGTAAAATTATAATGTCAAATTGATTATGGATCTTGGACAAGGAAATTGGGAGAAGCTTCATAAAGCTATTTGTATGTAAGTTGTAATATTTTTTCCTTATTAATAGAAGATGCACATGATTTCCCCCTCTAATTAATTGTATAAGGTGATTATAATCTTCATGGAGAGTTAATATTTTCATGTCTTTGTGATATATTATTAGATCTATGTTTTATGCATGTTATGTTTGATCTCGTGAAAGGTAATTGTTGTTTCCTATGTGTGCATACCTGTGTTTGTGAAAGTGAAGGATATCTTCAAAGGAGCGAATGACCAAGGAGCATGCAGGGACAATCATCGAAGTATCGGGTATGCTTCTCATCCTCTTATATCGTAGATCTTTTCATGTATGATTTAGATCTAGGAAAGTCTTTAGCTTGCATCTCTATTCTTTCTTAGGTCTAGGAAGAGCCTAAGGGAGGTAACTCCTACAAGGTACATTTATCCTACAATAGACTGGCGACTCCGCTGGGGAAGTCATTACTATTTATTTAGTTTTCTTCCTCAATTTTTAAATTTATATTCTCAACATCTTTGCTTGTTTTAAGCCTTGATTTTCATTTTCATTATGCCCATAAGTCTTTTCCGAGTCTGTTTGAAAGTGTTTAGTCCCAGATCTAATAGATCTTCCTTAGAGTTATTAGTTTTTGCACTTGTAGGATTGCGTTCGTGGTCTTCCCGTGCACACAAAGCGACCACCCCAATTTTGGTCATGAGTTTCTCCATTACAACATGTGAACACCTAGAAACCACAATGATCTTTGCGACCAATGCTTGGGTCGTGAGTCCCTCCACGTACACAGTGGGACTGATCACTCCGTCTTGAATAAAAAGGTGCGACCATCCACTAAAAAGTTGTTTTTGAAGGGACATCCTTCAAATCTAGCCCATATATGATTTATGTCTTTTCTTACAATATCACAGGTCTTTCTTAGATCTGTTCCAACAATCATTCTGCAAGTTTTTTCAATTCATTTGAAAACTTTTTTTTTTTACCATTGAAAGCTTGAATTTTATGTGTTGAAGATGTCCTTGCGATTGAATATTTTATTCATTGGGTGATTGTTTTCTTCATTTTATTTAGCTTTTGATTTCTTTGCAAGTATCATTGAATCCTTTCATTTTGATTGAAAGTGAAAACCAAAAGTAATGGCATTCTAGTTAGTGGGTGGACCATGTATGCGAAAACCAAAAGTAATTGCATTCTTTGACTCATATATCAAAGAAATTTTTCATTCAAAGAGTAGTTCATGTTTCTTGCATTGAATGTTACACTTGTTTATTTTCTTGAGACCTCTTGCTCCTTTCTATAAAGTCTCTTTTGAGTTTTCATGCAATTTGGAAAGAAGAAAAATAAAATTTTGCATCCTACTTTCATAGGTGGAGTGTTTTTGGTACATATTTTAGAGTTTGTCTTTGTTTTGGGATTTCAAGGACATTAATTTGGTAGTTTGGCATTTCGAATCTTCTCCATTTGATAAAGGAAAAGTGAAAGTTGCATGCTTTTGGGCATTTATTTACATTAAGAAGAAAAAGATCGCTTCTCCTTCTCGCCGATAGAATTCATTGAAAGAAAATTCTTTGCATTTCATTCTTTCTGCATGGTTTTGGAGTCAAGACATTACATCACCAGTTGCATATTTGTACACCCTTTTGAGTAAGGAAAAGCCATTAAAATTAACCAATGTGATTAACAAAATTAATTAGACATTTTTTATTTTATAGAACACCAACAATAGTATAAGGATAGGGCCTTTGGATTAGGAAAAAGTGAGTAAATTCTCCAAGGCGGCTAAACCAAACTAAGACAATTAATGAGTGAAAATCTATTAGTAACAAAACCAGTTCTGGGAAAGCTTGCCTCACACGCAAGTTAAGCATTAGGTCAAGCTAAGAAAGTGGTTGAGATATATCCTCCCCATTTTCCTGGTGGGACTAATTTGTGTTTTGGGTATTCCGAGACATGGACGTCCCAAGTGTAACTCCAACGTTCTTGAAATTTTGGGTGCCAAGATTTGACCTAGTATTCCCCGCCCACACAATAGTCATGACTGACGACTGTTCCGCTCGGTTTCATCTTTGTGAATTGGTAACCTTAGTGACTTGTCCTTGGTATCCACACAGGTGAGTGCAACGGGGATTCTTTGTGGTACCTGTCATACACGTTCAATCTCAGCTTCGACGAACCGGGAGGGTATTTTCTTGCGAGCTCTTACTTGCACCTTAGGGAACTGTTGTGTGAATATGATCATAATTGTTTCTCATATCTTCGTTGATGGCTTGATATCCCATCTTCAGAAGATCCTTTCACTTATTGTTTTCTTGGTTTATTACCTTTATATTTATTAGGGGTGTGTTCTTTCGACATTCATAGTTGTCCTTAAGGATCGTTATTTCTATTACACTTTCACTGTGGCTGACCAAGGTCTCCAAATATCTCGGAGAATACAAGGGTTGGAACTTGAAGAACACTATATTCCACACAACCATTCAAACGAAGGAACTATTAACGAAGAGGTTTCTTTTGAAATTGGGAGCATAGATCCCCCAAGTGAGCATCCCGAAGGGGACATAGAAATCATTGAGGAAGGCTCTATCCCTCCCGCAAATCCTTCTTTTACTGGTCCTTATAACCCACTACTTGTTGAGATTCCTTAAAAAAGTTTTATTGATTCTTTTTCTTCTTATCGCTTACCACGAGATATGTACAGCAGGTGATCTTTTGGAATGCAACAACACCTAACTATACAAATGCAATAGTGATATCCCCACTTGATCTTGAGATAGTTGCTCAGGCACACATCACTACCCATGTAACTTCTCATTTTTGGGGAACATCGTTGAACCATGTTACCCCATCAAAACAGCCTGTGAACATAAGTTCTATTCCTTCCTCTCTAGCTACACATGTGTATACTCCAAGTGATTTACTTGGATTTTATATACATTTTCCCTCTAGTCAGGTGACCAACAGTTTTATTGCCTTGGGCCCTGCGGAAAATAGCTTAGTTTTCCCCCTTCTAGTCAAGTAGGTAACCCAATGACAGTCACACCAACTGTTCATCCTACACAAATTTTTCATATGGGAATTTATTCTATACCTCTCATTGGTGGGGGAATTCCAACTAGGGGGTAACCCTCAGCTGTAGGGCCCTCTTGAACACAGGAGAAACAACCAGTTGGTGGGTAACCCTCAACTACAGGCAAATATTTAACATGGGGGGAAATCCACCTTGGGAACAACAAGCAGCTGGGGAGGAACCTCCAGCTGTGGGGAAACAACCAATATGGGGGAAAAATCCACCTTAGGGGAAACAACCAATTGGGGGGCAACCTCCAGCTGTGGGGAAACAACCAGTTTGGGATCAATCCCTTACTGGAAACCAGCCATGACAATTCCTTGCTGGAAACCAACCTCAAACCTGGGGGCAAACCATTCCAACAGGCCTTATAGGACTTTATACTGGTCTACCATATCCGAGAGTTGTAAACACTCCATGGGGTCAACCTAATTCGATGAGTATCCCTTCAAAAGGATATTTTCATGCTCAAACCATGAACCCCATGCTTCCTACTCCCCAACCCCCTCAACAACAGTATATGGTAGGACCACCATGTGTTACAATGCCATCACAACCTGTATATGGTCCTACTGGTACCTCGATGCCACATTTGCACTACCAGTATTCGCAATCAAACCGATGACTTCCTTTTTTGGCTACATTAGATCTATCAGATTTTTCACATTTGACCAACGATCCCACACAACATGTCCCATTCTAGCCACCCATCCCTACCAAACTACCCTTCGAAATCCAAAAGTTCAACGGGAAACCTGGAGAATATCCTAACAACCACGTAATAACCTTCCATATTTGGTGTTCTTCTAACTCCTTGATGGACGATTCCATTTGATTAAGAATTTTCCAGAGAACGCTCACAGGTTCGACAAAAAAATGGTATATTGAGTTTCCACGAAACTCCTTTGTCGAGTTTAATTATCTTTCTATGGAATTTCTGACTCATTTCCAACTACCAATTCAAAATGAGACCGGTACTGATATTTTAACCTCACTTAGGAAATCCACCTCCACTCATATTTCTAATCACATTCATGAATAGAGGTGGCATCGCCCGTTGATTAAATCTCCAATTCTATAACAACTCCTGGTAGATTGGTTCAAAAAGTATCTCCTACTGCCTATTGGTAGATATGTTTCCATGGGAGGCATTGTCACCAAGGTGCAGACGATCATTCATGCTCAATATGTAGATCTAGTATATTCCCAATATGGCACACTTTATGATCTGATACCTCATGCTCCTCGATCGTCGAATGATCCGTCAAAACCAGCTCTGGGATCCCATGCCTATGGCATGGTAGGCTCCATAAAACTACAGTCTTCGACCCAATCGACTAGGAAACAAGGTCATAAAGCCTCCACCCCAGTCTCATCCTATACTGGTACCAATACCAAATCAACTCACTCTCTTTCTCAAACCTCCGAGGTGAATGTGTTTCAATATTCTTCATCTCAACAATCTAAAGGAAAGAATAAAAACAAGCATAAATCCAAAAAATATTCTAACCAACAAGAGAGTACAAACACCCAAGACCCCAATGTTGGGGGCAAAAACAAAAGAAAGGCAGCATATCCTTGCATGGTATGTAAGGAAGACCACTTCACCAAAGACTTCCCTTTCCTTTCCAAGCTTCACCAATACCTCGAGCAAGGGGGATCTCCTTCCCAACTAGCGGTATTAATCAATCCTTCCCCCCAACAACAAAAAATGGTCACACAAGTTCCTTCACCTCCACCTAGGGGAAATGCACAGTCCTCAACCATAAATATTATGATGGTTAAATCAACGGTGGCACTATCCACCAAAGAAAAGAAATATGAATCCCAAGAAGGGGAACCTTCATCTAAGGATCTTCCATCGACTACACCACCCAATGGCCCTCTCACATTAGAGAAATCATCTTTTGAACTTGTAATCAATACTCCAAAAGGGGTACTTCAATAGACTACCCACAATCTGAATGTCCAGGCAGCTCAACAATATGGCTGATCCAGGAGGATATAAGGAATGCTCACAAAGGTCCAAGAGGATCCAAAATGCTCACAGACATCCCAGGGGATCCATAAAATCTCAAAATTCAACCATCCCAAATTCTCTCAAAAACACCATCAATGCGTAGATATCAACGATAGCTTTCCAACGACGCAAAAATCGCCTCAAACAAAGTTCGTATGAAAAAGATATGCTTGGTCAAAGTTCAATTCAACTAGGTTAAAAGTCAAATTCAAAGGGGTCAAGGTGACACGTGTCACCACTGCAAGGGTGACACATGGCACAACCATACAATTGTATGGAAATGACATAGCCACACCCCAAGGGGCTACGTGGCATGAGCATATGTCGACTGTGCAGGTGTGTTGGCATGACCATACATACAGGTGGACTAATCATTGGTTGACGCATGGCAAGGATAAACCAATGAGATGTTGCCATGTGGAAGCATCCCATTAGCCATTAATGGTTAAGGTTAATTAAAATTATGGATTCGATGGGGGTCGAACCTGTGACCTCCATAAACCTTACCAAACCTTTGTTACCAATGCACCATACAAATGTTACTTAACCTCAAAGGGCACCATATTTATTTAAAGTGATGTATTGAAATGGTTGGTGGCAAAAGGGGTCAAGGGCCTAAGCCCTCGACCCATAGTTCATGGTTTTATTTGATATCATATGACTGCAACCAACTCCAAGATTCACAGGGGAGGTTCAAACTATATAGTATATAGTTATAACTATATACTAACAAAAACCAATGTATGTGCATAGTGGTGGATCGAACCCGGAACCTCCGAGATATATCCAAGGTTCTAACCACTAGGCCATGTGGGCCACTTGTTACAACAAACCTAACCAATCTTTATTTAATCCGATGTTGACGTCAGTGGAAGGTGCGTGAAGGAGTTGGGCCCACAACCTATTTAATTGGCACGGATCCCAATGCTTGCACATGGACCGAGGGCATGGATCCCTAGATGGAAAAATTCTCGAGGAAGAGGTACTGTACAAACGCATAGTTTTGCGTGTTGAGAAAAGTCCAAGTATGGTGTGTCTCGATATGCATGCCATGAGGTATAATGACTACACCTAGGAACATTTATACTCATTTTTCATGATTTTCACAAAGAGTATGAATTTCAGGTCTATTTTTTTTATCAAAGGTCATTTGTAAAAGTCTTAGTCTAGATTTCCATTAATGAGCGCCATAATGCATCGTTTGCCATGTAAAGAGGGTGAAATTGAGCCAGTTCAAAATTTGGTCAACTTTATACTCAATTTTCTCAGAATTTCGCAAGGATTCTAATGGTGAACTCATTTTCTTGTTTTGAGTAGTGGAAATAAAGAGAGTCCATTAAATTTTCTTTTTGTAAGCCCACGTTGTAATGTAATTTGGTATTTTGATATGATGAAGAATTGTATTACTATCTAAGAGGACTTGAAGATGAAGTGAATTGTGTCATTAATATATGTAAATTGAGTTCTTTTATTTTCTACTATGTCATCTCAGTAATCTGCAAATTAATCATCAATTTATGAGTTTTTTGATAAGGAGCACAACATCATTTTTATGCAAATCACCTCAATAGGATCAAGAACTAATTATGAATCAAGTTAGATGTTATATGTATATTTTAAAGGAATAAATGGTATCTAAGTATTTTTAGATCAAGTGGTATCAGAGTTAGTTTTGACGTGTATTTGGAAGTTGTTGATGTAACATGCTCTAAGACTTAAGTTGGTGAAGATATTGAAGACTCTTATAAAGAGGAAAAAAAGAGTAATTTTCTCATGAAGTTGAGGCTTGTTGACGGACGTTTATGACACACCATCAATGAGAAGGGAAGATATGGTCCGAGTTGTCTATTTAACCCAAGTCATTTGGAATAATCTACCCTGGCGGGTTTTATGGCTCTGTTAGCCAACTAGGATTCTACAATAATTAAAAGAGGTAAAACTAACTAAATGTATAATCCTGTCAGTAAACACACTAATATGATTACTTAACTAGTATTAGTATTATATACAATAGATATGTACAGTTACAAGGTTTAAATAAATCCTTATGAAAATGATGGTTTAAACTAATGAATCAAAGTTAAATAAGATGCAAAAATAAAGGAAATTGTTCTTACACTATGAATAACCGACAACACAAATGAACGAATAATATTTAGAAATGATGTAGCTATAATGAACAAAGCATTGAAGTTTGAATGATTTAATCATTATTCATTTGTAAAGTAAACAAATCAAATAAAAGAAAGCTAACTAAGCTGATGTTGATCAGCTACAAAAGAAAAAGGTGCTAAGCTATATTCGTCTTTCTACGTAATGTAAGATCCACTTAACATGTTATCAAGTATAAATCTATGACAAGAAGCAAGAACGATATTTCTTGAAGTAACTCAAGGAAATCCTTCATATTTCAAAAACGATCTATGATAACAGAAAGACAAATATATTTTCACTCATGTGACTTTAAACTATCCAAAAGATGAAGACAAAATGAACTCCAATCATCGGCAAATGGTATTATCAACAACCCAACATTCGATGTAAGATCAAAATGTATAGATATATGATTAGTCATAGATATTAAAAGAACCAATGGAGGACGAACCATGTAAAAGTAAACACAACATGAAAACATAAATGTAGAACAATCTAAAGCTAATTCAATACAAATAAGTTTTCCATGTCCAGAAATTATATGAGAACCAACAATCACATTGCACAGTCTACAGAAGGACTAAAGCCAAAATGTAAATTGCATCCCATATATTTTCAAAATGATAAGTCCATCATCAGGTCCCAAAAGAATTGCCATTATTCCCGGGAAAGCACTGCTGTTTAAACCAAATTCATAGTATGTTTCTCATATCATACAAGATAGAGACAAATATATTTTAATAAAGCATTTACTAAAAAATAACCATAAAGATAGGTCTGTTGAGACAACTATTAAAAATAGTTACATCATTCAAATATTCTTGAAACTGTTCCTTAAAAACGAAATTACAAGTTTGTTGTATTCCCAACTATTAACTCGTTCCTTTAACCTTTTCACATTGATCCGTTGTACACCTGAGAAAAGAGAAAAATGAAATCTAAATTAGAAAACAATCAAATAAATAAATTAAAAGAAAAGCTACAGAATCTCTGATTCTGTAGCTGGTCTAAATATAACCAAATAGAAACAAATTCAGTTATCATTTAAACAAATCAAACGTGAATTCTAAGAAGAGTGTTTACCAATTAAAACTTTGAAAATGAAACATGGGACAATTCTGAATTTACAACAATGTTGAAACAGGTGGATTTTTTTATGATAGCATCTCCTGACCTCTTGAAACATTTGTTGGCCCTGGGCGAATTCGATCGGATGCTAGCTCTCATATCCTCATTTTCCTTTTCCAAAACTAAGTTTCGAGCCATTACTTGATTTAGTTGAGCCTGAAGATAAGGGATGTCTTAGTAATATCTCTAGATCCAATCAAAACAACCTTCATAGTACACTTGTTCTAGATTTGGCAATGGACGAGTTTGATCTGAGTTAAAAGGTTTACCCTGCTCCATAATCTTTTTTAGGTCATAATGGATACCTGAAAATCCCTCTTGCTTCTTAAAAAATGGAGGCAATTTTGACACAAAATTGTATCGAGGTGAATTTGTTTTAGCAGGATCAGAGTTGGTATCGTCAACAGAGATCAGGTCTTCAATATCAATGGTGGGGATAGAATTTCCGCGGTTCTGACGTCGATTCTTGATCATCTTGGAAATACGTCGGTTGTTCCCTTTGTTATTTAAATATAGATACCGAACCATCTACGTTTTTTGTTTGCCCCGCTGCTTGATTTTAATTTCATTTTTATCAACAAAATCTTGCTCAAGATTAGGGGCGACATATACCTTACCCCTTAATTTATCAAGAACTTCCTCTAACGACTTCTTAGGAACGAATTCGTGCCTTTGGTGTGTGTCTCTGATTGATTGACGAGAATCAACAAGGGTTTTGGTGGGTAATGCAGGGTCTTCTGCAACTTGTAATTCGATATGAAGATCTTGCAGAGAATGAGTCGATGGGAAAGGGTCGATAGACTCGTCAAAACACAGGGGTAAACTGATGACCGGTTCAGGTGGAAGTGAAAACAAAGGATTCCTAACAAGGAATCTTTTTCAACTATCTCCTTCCTTCGACAAATGGGAAACAACCAAGACTTGGATCAAGCCATGGTGAAAGAGATTGGATTCTGAATTGGGGTTTTGTCTCTGATAGAATATGGCCATCTTTTTTCGTCTTTTAAGAAGATAAAAAGGCATGTTTAACTTAAACCCTAATAATACCATTAACAGGCGTATATGAAATAAAAATACCAATCCATATCATCCCTCACAGGTGATGAATTTCTTGATAATCAATAACAAACCATGCCATCGAGGCTTGAATAGATTTATGGGTGTACCTTTAACGTCGTAGCATGAATTCCTGGAAATAATCAACAGATGCCAAGGAATACCTTCGATTTTTAGGTTTTTGAACCAGTGGTCTCCTTCTTGTGACAGGCCCATGGATTTTTCTATTGATTTCTCACTGACTTGCAATTGTAAGTCACATATTTTGGCTCCAGCACCATCGAAGGTCTTGGCGAAAGCTTGGGCGATTTCAAGGTTAAAACCCTCGAACGACTGTATAAACTTAACCCATCCAAAGACTGTGATATCATCCACAACATCATCATGGGAGATAAGAGAATGTGAGCCATTTGGCTCTATCCTAACTACAGGGGCCATAAACTTGGTTACGATATACCAACAGGTGTAAAAAGGAGGAATCTGTGTTTGAAACCACCCGATACGAACGATATGTTTTTCATTGTCGAAGGTGACCCCAAAAATACAAATTTGGGAGGATGCCACCATGACTACCACTTTAGTTGTTGATTAAACCCTAAACTAGAGGACAAACACACTAAAAACCCACCTCCTATGCTAAGAAATTAACCCCAAATTACGAAGCACCATCAAATGATGCAATGGATGCGAGCTCAAGTAAGAAGGATAGGGGTTAATGGTTTCAGAGAATGACTAATAGCCATGTAATACAATGATTAGACTGTGATATGATGGTCAAGGGTATCATTCAAATTATATATTTATATCATAGTTTTAGAACCAAAAATTATCGCGAAGGTGTAGAGTAACACTCAAAAAATTATTTGAAAAATGATCAAGGCATAACTCAAACACGATCAGCTCATATCCTAATGCTATAGAGACACTCACAAAACGATATGTTTAACACTCTTAAAGGCTTTTGAGATCATTAGGTATTTCAAATTCTAGTCCAGTTTCATAAGGAGAAATTTTTAGAATTTGTATGATGTGTTTATGCCAAGCTTATTTCAATTGCATGCTTAACAATCATGAAATTGAAAGAGTAAACGAGAAATTTATTGAAAAAAACATAAACTCAAAAACATGCAACAACCAATCAAGTGATTCTTCAAACAAAAATCATAATTGAAATCTTCGTAGACACAAAGAGGCAGCTAATAAACTTTTTTTTTCGTTAAAAATTGTGTTTTAAATATCGATGAAATGACATGAATATTTGGTTGCCAACAATGGCGACTCACTGGGCGAAGCAATTATATCTACATCATCAAAACTTTATATCAGGGAAAAGATAAATTTGGCAGTCACTAAAAACAACTGTGAAACATATCAAGGGTTTTGAAATTAACTCTGAAAATTAACACAGTCAAAGTAACGAAGAATGTTCTGGCAAATGATTGTAATCTGAAGGTTCGTTTCGATCAATATGCAACGATATTTATAAAAGTAACTTCAATACCATTGACAGGGCCACTGCTGCCAGTAGGCATTTATAGCCTCGACGGGGATGTCATTTAACCCACTCAAGTACTCTAATCCCATCCAAAATTAGTCCATCTATGGTAAAAATATATTGATATTTGATCAATTTATAAAAAATCATACATGAAAGATCTTGAACCCGACATTGCTTCGTTGCCAGCAAGCTTGTTCAGTACCCCAACAAAGTTGTCTTGGTATCATGTGCGCATTTACCCGCTGCCATTAGACTTGTTCAGTATCCCGACAATTTTACACACAATTCCCACACATTAAAGTATTTCCAACTCTCCATAATCGTTTATAAAATTTAGAGGATTCATGATAACGAGAGAGTGGGGTGATATTGAATATTTAATAGGCATGCAATCATATGATTGATCATTAATATTGTTTCTTGTTCTTCTAAAACTGATAATTTTCATCATGATTTGGACATTTAGTATTTCAATTAAGAAAACGTCTCAAGGATGGGGAAGTGCTTTGAGTTTATCTCATTAGAATTGGGATGGCATAAGAAGTTTAAAGATAATCGTACTTCCCTAAGATCTCGACAAAAAACCAAGAACAATGATTTGGCCGAGACTTCTCGCATTACTATCTTATAGATCAATGATTTGAGTTAAAAAACTTAATGTTTATATGCTTGAACTGTTTCAACTGTTGTTAGTGAAAGGTCTAATTCCCCTCAATAATGGATTGCGATGTAGAAATAATTTTTAAGAAAACATAAAAGCAACAAAAAGAAAATAACCAATCATAAAACAAAAGAAAAATAAAATCTAAGGATATTTGCAGGGGGTAAGTCTAAATTTTCTCAGGTGAAGTATTTCTTGAGAGACTGGCCATTCACTGGAAAAGCGTCTGGCTATCCCTCTAAGTTGTGCAAACGAAAATAACTAGGACCTAATTTATCTGAAATGACAAAAGGCCCCAACCACATGTTTTGAAAACTAGTATGTTCTCCTTTATCCTTGTGTTCTTTGTCCCATTTGAGGACCAAATCCCCTACATTAAAATTTCTTTCTGAGGACGAGCTTGTATCAAACCGGTTTTCAATAATTTGTTGATGTTGGTCTAATTTCTATTTTTCTTGTGTCCTAACTTCTTCCAATTTTAGTAAAGCGTTTATCCAGTTCTCTAAAGGGGCACATTCTTCCTCCTGAACTTTCTGAGATAATTGCAGAGAAGGGAGCAAGACGTGTTGAGGAAGGGTAACTTCTCTTCCGTAAACGAGGAAGAAAGGAGAATTACCGATGGAAGTTTTCAAAGTGACGCTATCAACCCAAAGTGACTTATATAATGCATTATGCCAATTTTTATGATTTTTCGACACTGTTCTTTTTATTATTTTGATCAGATTTTTGTTTGTCGACTCGACCAAACCATTTCCTTGGGGTAATAGCTGGTAGAGTATCTTAGCTTAATCCCTTTTTCTAGAGAAAATACATTCATATCCAAGGAAGAAAAATAAGAAGCATTGTCAAAGACTAAGCATTCAGGTATCCTGAAACAAGTAATAATATGAGAGTTTAAAAACGAAACTAACTAGCTCGTCTTTACTACCCTTAGTGGTAAATATTCAGACCATCTTGTAAAATAATTTGTTGCCATAAGAATATATTTGTGTTGCTATGGTGAGGGTGGTTTAATCGGTCCTATGATATCTAGGCCCCACTGTTGAAATGGTGTGTTTACCATAACGAGCTGTAAAGGAAATGCAACCTTTTTGACCTGCCCTGCAGCCTTTTGACAAATTATACATTTGTGAGCTAAAGTGTGAGCATATTTAAATAAGGTGGGCCAATATTAACCATCCCTAAGTACTTTGTGGGTAGTCGCATCTCCACCAAAATGACCCCCGACATTTTCGGAATGTAGCTCAGCTAACACCTTTTCAGATTCTTCTTTTTCTAAGCAACGCAGAAAAACACCATTAAAATTCTTCCGAAACAATATATCATTAATCAATTGAAAAGAAGCAGATATAAGTCTTAGTGCTCTTCTGTTTTTTGATCAATATTTCGAGGAGTAGTTTCGTGCATCAAATACAATCTATCATTATACCATGAATTAGACACAATTTGTGTACAACAAATTTGTGTTTCATTATGCAGATTTTCAACTGGTGTTGTTGTTTGATTTTCTGATATTTCAACTGAATCAACTACCAATTTGCAAAGGCCTTGACCTCTAACAATTTGTGTGGGTCCTATTTCAAGATCGTACTCTTGAAGGGAGGTCATCCAATTTTCCCTTTTCTCCCCTAGTTCCTTCTATACTAAGAGGTTTCTTATAGCAGGGTAAGGAACACCGACTTTTGTCCTGGACTTCAATAGGTAAGATCTGAAATGTTTAACCACCTTGAAAATAGCATATGCTTGTTGATATACTGCGAGGTAATTTAATTCTTCTCCTTTAAAAGAGGAGCTCATAAATGAAATGGGTATCTCATTGTTTTCAACATTTTTCTGTGAAAGCACAACATCATAAGATCTGTCTGATGCAAAAGTATACAACGTGAAATATTGGGAGAAATCATGAATCATCAAGGAGGGAGCTTCGGTTATAGATTTTCTAATAGAATTAAAACCTTGGTTCTCTTGTGGTCCCAATTTGTAAAGAGAACCCTTTTTCATCAGGTTTTGCAGAGGTCTAACCATCTCAAAAAAACTAGGAACAAAATGTCCGACGAAATTTATTTTACCCAAAAAGGATTGCATCGTTTTTTTGGAAGAAGGTGGAGGAAGGTCGTCAATAGCTTGGGTTTGTTTGGGGTCTATTATCATTCCATTCTTTGAAACTATAAATCCAAGTAATTTCCCCTGATCTACTACAAAGAATGACTTCTTAAGATTGAGTGAAATACCAAAATTACGACAACATTCTAGTACAACCCTAAGATGTGACAAGTAATATTTTATGTTCTTCGAAAAGACAGTGAAATCATCTAGGTATACAACAACTGACTGATTGATAAGGCCAGGAAAAGAAATTTCCATTGCCCTCTGGAAAGTGGCTTCGACATTAATCAATCCGAAAGGCATTTTTCTATAGGAATAGGTGCCCCATGGGGTGAGAAAAGTAGTTTTCAACTAATTTGATGGAGACATAAGGACCTGGTTGTACCCAGAGAAACCATCTAATAAGGATATCCTTTCAGAACCAGATACTTGTTGCAAAATTTTTTCCATTGGGGGTACAAGGTAATTGTCTTTATTAGAGGCTCGGTTTAAATTACGAAAATCGACACAAAATCAAATATCTCCATTTTTCTTTCCTACTAGGACTAAGTTGGATACCCATTGAGTATGTAGGACTAGAAAAATGATCTTGGCGGTTAGTAATTTGTTTAGTTCCTTTTTTACTGTGGGTTCTAATTTAGGATGCATTTTTCTAAGTTTTTGCTGAAAAGGTTGGGTTTGAGGCTTCATGGGAATTACATGTTGTATTATGTTTGGATCAAAGGTTTTAAAATCATCACATGTCCAAGAAAACACATCTTTGAATTATTTGAATGTTTTTATGAATGCAGATCTTTCTTGTTCAGAACACCCTTTTCCTAGATTCATATTCTGAGGATTATCTTGTGTTCCTAAATTTCTAGTTTCATACAGTAATGAAGAACTGTTGGTTTTGTAATTAACCACTCCCCTAAACTTGTCACGTAAACAATAAAATTTCTCTAATGTAACAACATATTTTGGTATAAAGTTTACCAGATCAGATGATATTTTCGTAGAACGAGGGTCAGATAATACCGTAAAATCTCAGAGATTTTCATTGTGGGTGCTTTCATCGATTACCGCATCTTGGAAAGTGTCCTCCATGTGTAGAAAATTTATGATTTGTTGATCATCATCAAACAATCGCCAATTGGTGATGTTTGTCAGGAATCGATGGCCTAAATAACAATTCAACCGAAAATGCATTAGGAGAAAAACCCCCAGCAGGTAATAATTTTGAAGCGACATTAGCTAATAAATCAAATTCCACATTACTAGACCTAGGAATGGAACGTATGTTAAAAGCGATAAATTTACGTATTAAGCCCCATACCTCAGTTTGGTATTTTTTCAGATGAGGTGATAAACAATGAATAACATTTTTTACCTGCTTGACTACAATTTCAGAGTCACTAAATACTACCAAGTTTTGCATGTCAAGATCCAATGCCTTCTTTAGTCCCTGCAAGAGTGCTTCATGTTCTATTGTGTCGTTAGTACATTCAAATTCTAATCGACAGGCAATGAATTTTTTATTACCTTTGGGTTCAATTAGAACACAACCAACACCGACCCCTTCCCGAGATTTAGATCCATCAAAGTATAAACACCATATTTTGTCATTGTTAGCAATGTTCAAATCATTTTTCAGGGTTGTCATCTAAGTATGGGCTGATATTTTAGACTGTTGTTTTGGGTTGGTGATGGTAGATATTTCAGTCATGAAATTTCCAAAAAAATTATTCATGCCTTGAGCCTCAATTGTATTTAAAGCAGTAGTAAAAGGCTCATTGGAATCATTTAAATCTGTGACAATATACTTCAGGTAGTGCTCCCTATTTATTCTGATCTTGTTAGGCTGGTCATTCTCTAGTAACCACAGATGAGACGAATTTGTATCAAAGTAACCATGTAATTTCTCTGACCAATCTCTACTAAAAAATAAGCCATAAACTTCTGGAATATCAACAACAGTTATATCAATTACTTGATGGACTTTTGGGTTAGATGACAACCTTATCAATACATCCTTAAGTTCACCAACGACCATGACATTAGTTTTGTCTAACTGAATGATTTTTAAATCAGAAGGTTTGACTTCAGCATTAATTTTTTGCACACAGATAGAGGCATTACATTTGATGAAGCCCCATAATTGACCATACAATTATGCACATTTCTGTTGAAAATTTTGAAAGTTAATAAGAATGGTGGTACATTTTTTCGTGATGAGGCAACAGAAGTTTGTTGATTTATTACGGTTGTACCTGAAATAGTTTTATCTAAATTTCCTACAGTTTTCTCTAATATGTCCTTTTTATTTTGATCTTCGGGTGATTTTTTACTCGTGACATCTTTTTTTTTTATTTGCATCATTTTCTGCTGATTTTTTGCTCATAGGATCATTCTTTTTATTATTATCAGCTATACTTCGGAGCATTTTCTGTAGGATAAGAGGGAATTTAAGTAATTCAAAAACTGATATATTTTCCCTTAGTTTTTTAAGATCTTCAACCAAATCATATTCTAAGTCTAGGGCAGCAGGGTTTCATGTTGTTTCAATTTGTTTTGGTTGTTTGGACACTGTATTTCTACTTGTCTTGGGTGAGGGTTTGTTTTTCACCTTACTTCGAGTATTATATGGATGGACTGTTTCAAAATTCACTTGGAAGATGTTGTTTGAAAGATGTCCGAAGACGGGAGGAGATGAGTCCTCCTCATCAGGTGTTTCTTCTTCACCTGTGTCATTTTGATTTTCAGGAGGTACAAAAACAACGTTATCATGTGCTTCCATTATTTATGTAAAGCATACTGTAATACTTCAAAATTCAGACCTTTTGTGATAAGGTTTGGTTTGTTTGGAGGAAAAGGTTTCCTGAAAGGTGGTCTAAAACTTCCTTTGCTTGTAGATGCTTGTTCAGTAGATCTTTTCAAGTCTACGACTTGATTAGATAATTTCTAATTAGAACCATAAATATGTAAAGGCACTTGCAAGAATACAAGCAACAAAAGCATAACCATTAGACACTTTACCTGCATTTATGCCCGAAGCAGAACCAGAAAGATGTAAAGGCACTTGCAACAAGACAAGCAACATATGGAGTTAATGGTCTTACTAAAACATTTGAGAAAGAATATTTCCTAATGGATAGTCTTGGAAAAGTGATATATTAAGACACCGAGGAATGTTTCATGTACAGTGGCTCATCTCGCCACATGACCAGGATGAGATCAATACTTCTGACTTTCTTAGAGTCTGACACAAATTGCTATGTAGAATATAGAACTAACACCAGAAAAGCAATAAGAGGGTATGGATATGTGAGATTCCAGCTTCAGTTGAGAGGATTTATGGTAATAGAGCATATGTTATATGTTCCATATTTTAAAGTAAACCTACTCTCATTTGTAGCATTTGAAGATGAAGGCTATGTAGTTGCATTCCAGAATGGCCAAGTACTTGTGTATTCAAGGGAAGCTACTCTAGACACAACAATAGTGCTTGGTGTTCACAAAGAGAAGTTATATAGGTTACTAGGAAGACCTATAGTTTGGGTTAATGGTTTATTGAATTTAGCATCAAATTCAATGTTGATTCAACATCAACATTAAAGGCATTGTTAGAGATAGGAGGTTGTGAAACTCCTTCCAGTACTTTAGGGAGGATGAGTCAATGAATAAACCATCAGAAAATATTTCATTTGTAAATATGTATATTTGTAAATGTAAGTTGATATGCATATGTAGATATCTCCTAAGTCTATTAGAAGGATTGCAAGCTACTCATTATAGATTATAAGAGTGAGAGGAATTTTGTAAGATTTATATATTTCCACCTTATATGTTGATAAGAATGGGAGGAATTTTTTAAGAGAGTTTCTATACTTCCACCTTATATGATGTTAAGTGTGAGAGGAAACTCATTAAAAATATTTTTATATAGCCACCTTACATATTGTCTGAAGTGGGAGGAATCTTGTAAAAAGGGTTTCTATATGGTCACTTTGTTAAAGGAGTGAGAGGGACTTTATAAATACTTCTAAGCCTTTCGACGACAATATAGGCAATTGAATTGTCTTGTTATCAGCTAAAGGACTACATATGGATCAAATTGTTTAATTTAACATTCTTGATTTTGAAGTATCAAAGGTGAAGGAATAGAAGGATGCAGGCAGTTGGAACATGTAGATCAGAAGCAGAAAGAGCATCGAAGTAATGCAAAACTTTCTAGAACTGGTAAAGGAGAAATAATCCTCTCATAAGAGGCATATAGAAGCATTCTATAAGCATCTTCAGAAGATAATGCCATGTTCATGTAGATGTATACCTTGAGTAGAAGAAAGTCGAGTACAGATGGTTATAGTACAGATCGAATTGTTTTCAAGGAAGGAGAGAAGTAATGGACAAGGAATTCATTCATAGACTCTTATAGACCCATCAATAGTACATGAATAGAAATTCCAAAGGGCAAGGAATAGATCAACATTCAACTTGGTTTCATATTGGCCGAGATAGACTATCTTCAACAAAATAGGAGATGGGAGTGGATGTTGAATACATGATTCAGGTATTGTAGAGATTTAGTGAACATGAATTTTGTTGTCAGGGAATCTATGAGGTAGAACCAGAGCTATATTATATTATCGACAGTGCCAGAGGCTAGAGTCAGCCATATTTCAAAAGAAGACAAAAGTACATTGATCTAATACATAAGATCTAAGATCCAATATGAAAGAGTGAAAGAGTGAGTTAGAGTTATCATCACTAAGTTGTTGTATATCTATACTTTTGGAGGTCCAAAATTTCTTCAATGGGAAGGTGTGATCCAGGAGGATCAAAGGAACGTTCACAAAGGTCCAGGAGTATCCAGAACGCTCACAAAGGTCCCAAGGGATCCATAAAATCTCAAAATTCAACCATCCCAAATTCTCTTAAAAAATGCCATTAATGCGTAGAGCTCGACGATAGCTTTCCAAAAACACACAAATCACCTCAAACAGAGTTCATATGCAAAATATATGGGTGGTCAAAGTTCAAGTCAACGAGGTCAAAAGTCAAAGTCAAAGGGGTCAAGGTGACACATGTCACAACTGTGAGGATGACATGTAGAATGACCATACAACGGTACGACGATGATGTGCTCACACCCTAAGGGGCCACGTGGCATGACCGTACGCCAATTGGGCAGGTGTGTTGGAATGATCGTACATACATGTGGACTAATCATTGATTGACACATGGCACTGATAGACCAATGAGAGGCTACCACGTGGCAACCTCCCATTGGCCATTAAAGGTTAAGGTTTATTAAAATTATTGAGTTGATGGGGGTCAAACCCATGACCTCCATAAAACTTACCAAACCTCTATTACCAATGCACCATGCAAATGTTACTTAACCTCAAAGGGTGCCATATTTATTTAAAGTGATGTATTGAAATGGTTGGCAGAAAAAAGGGTTGAGGGCTTAATCCCTTGACCCATAGTTCGTGGTTTTATTTGATACCATATGACCGCAACCAACTCCAAGATTCACGGGGGGAGGTTTAAACTATATGGTATATTGTTATAACTATATACTAACAAAAACCAATGTATGTGCATAGTGGTGGATCGAACCTAGAACCTCAAGGCTATATCTGAGGTTTTAACCAGTAGGCCATGTGGGCCACTTGTTACAACAAACCTAGCCAATCTTTATTTAATCTGATTTTGACATCAGCGGAAGGTGCAGGAAGGAGTTAGGCTCATGACCTATTTAATGGGCACAGATCCCAATGCTTGCACACAGACTGAAGGCATGGATCTCGAGATGGAAGAAATCTAGAGGAGGAGGTACTGTACATATGGATAGTTTTGTGTGCTAAGAAAAGGCCAAGTATGGTGTGTCTCGATATGTGTTCCATGAGGTATAATGACTCCACCTAGGAAAATTTATAGTCATTTTTCACGATTTTTATGAGTGTGAATTTGAGGTCTATTTTTTTTTATCAGAGGTCATATGTAAAAGTCTTAGTCTAGATTTCCATTAATGAGTGCCATAGTGCATCGTTTGGCATGTAAAGAGGGTGAAATTGAGCTAGTTTAGAATTTGGTCAACTTTATACTCAAATTTCTCAGAATTTCGCAAGGATTCTAATGGGGAACTCATTTTCTTGTTTTGAGTAGCGGAAATAAAGAGAGTCCATTAAATTTTCTTTTTGTATGCCCATGCTGTAATGTAATTTGGTATTCTGAGATGATGAAGAATTGTCTTACTATCTAAGAGGACTTGAAGATGAAGTGAATTATGTCATCAATATATGTAAATTGAGTTCTTTTATTTTTTGTTGTGTCATCTCAGTAATCTACAAATTAATCATCAGTTTATAAGTTTTTGGATAAGGAGCACAACATCATTTTTCCAAATCACCTCAATATGATCAAGAATTAATTATGAATCAAGTTATATGCTATATGTATATTTTAAAGGAATAAATGGTATCTAAGGATTTTTGGATCGATAGCATAGTGGAAGATCTCGCCCAAGCACCATGTGCCATGTCAGCATTCAAAGTATTGTAGAGTTTCCCTTCACAGTGGAAATCCTTTCTATCGTCCATAGGGGGAATCAACCCTTTGGAGTCCAACATTATTTCCTTTGACACAAAACAAAGTGAGTCACGTCTCTCACACCAACTGGCGCAAATCACAGTTGGTTGTCTTAACAAGAATATATTTCGTATGGTGATCGACGAGGGAGCGACCACTTGCATTATGTCTTTGTCATTTTGGAAAGCCCTTGGTTCTCCACAACTCACCACATATCCAACCATCCTAAAATATTTTGATGGAGTCTCTTGGTTATCCATAACTCACCACATATCCAACCATCCTAAAATATTTTGATGGAAATTCTTTCAAACCTCATGGAATTCTAACCTCCTTATCCATTAAGCTCGAGGGAAAGATTGTCTTCATAGAATTCGAAGTGGTCGATGCCACACTCGACTATAATCTGATCTTGGGTCACACTTGGTTCTACTCAATGAAGGTTGTTTCATCCACTTTCTTTCACATCATACATTTTCCCCATCAAGGAAATATAGTTACCATTGACTAGCTCAACTATTTCACACCCGACTTGCGAGCTAATCCTAGCACCAATGTGCCTTTTATAGGTAATTCTTCTGGGGGATACAAAAGTGTCGATATAGGTATGTTTAAATATCCATATCTTATGGGGATATTCCCCCTTCCTGTACCTGACACTACCCATATTTCACCTATCAACATGATTTACTCATCTACCAATGAATCCCTCAAGTCAGTTGATCCTTGGGTGGTACCTCATATTGAGGATGTTGACTCACATGGAGTATATCCCATCAACATCCGCTGATATTGGTCAACAACTCCATCCTCATGTGGAATATGATCAACCTTCTCTGCCTGCATAGGTTGTTGACTCCTCTCGCTCATTACGATTTCTTAGATAGCACGTTATTTTGCAAAGGCCATCCCGGAAGTCATGGCTTCCATTGATAAGCCTAGAGAGGATGAGAAGCATCACACATTCCTTCTCCCGGACTTAGAACCGATGAGAGTTAACATGATGAGTCTCGATTTATAACTAGGGGCATTGGTTGGGACATCCAATAGCATAACTCCCTCACCCCAACACTTTTCTTCACCTCGGTTATATTTTTCAGAACTTACCAGCACATCCTCTACTACCCCTTCCATTGAATATTAACATTTCGTATTTCCTCCATGTCTTGATGGATCCCATCAAGGAGCTTCCATAGCTCAATCTTTAAAAGCACTCATGATGAGTATCTTCGATCACAAGTAAAGATTTTTTTCTATGTGACATGGCCCCGACATGGTGTGTCATATGATACCAATAATGGCTCATGAGTTCATCGATTATGAAATATCCTGCCCAAGCCTAGCAATGGGCTCTACTCTTTACATAAATTATCAAGATGTGTAGTTCCTTGTACATAGGTGTGTAGTGTAAGTTCCTTTTGTTTTGTGTACAATATATCCAAAAATCCCCAAAAAAAATATTTTTAGGATTTCACTCATGTGTTTTGACCTTTGAATCTAGTTTTCATGTGTTGACATGATTCCTATGTGTTTTTACATGGGGACATGTTTTGACCTTGAGGTACGTGACCTTTAACCGAGCATATAGGGATAGGTTTTTCACTACATTTCCCACTCTGCATTGCCACTTCCATATTGTCAGTACCATACCTTCAGTTCAAGCCTTCTCGGAGGGGGTTCCCACCCTTTATGTTGTTTAAATGGTTGCATTTTAACATTGTTGTCTCACTTTTTATTACAACTACATTGCCATTTTCTTCCATTAATTATTGCACTATAGCCATGCTTGACCACTAGCCATCTATTTGCTCCCATTTTACAAACACCCTTGGATGAGAACTGTCAAGTACTAGTAGTCACTACTTTCCATGTTTGTATTCCATTGCTTAAGTCATGTTCCATACGCTTGTAACTTCATTGCAAACCACTCATTCTCTCTAGCTGAGCTTACTATTACCCCTTTGTCATGATTGGTAACCAACCATGACAAAGGTACAACATGGAGTATCCTTTAAGCTTTTTTCAAACTCCCTAAACATAAAATTTTTGTTGAGTGAGCTTGTTTTCACACTTGTTAAAATGATTTGAAAGGATGCATATTTTGATGTTTAATCCTTTTTTGACCGGATGGACTAATTACGAATAAATGAATACTCTAGTCAACCTTTGGCTAGAAGAGTTCTCTCGTGGTATTGTTTTATACTTTTTTGGGCCTGGGACAAATTTATGAAAAGAATTCTTGAGTATTATTTAAGTTATTTTAGACTCAGAAATGTGAAAAGACCGCTGAGTTTACTCTTTCTCTTTGGATTCATAAAATATGCATTGAAGGAACCATATGGGATCGAACCCTCCTTTTCAAAATTGTTAAACATGTGATGAGGGACTCACCAAAGATGAGCTATATCGAAAGCACCTCAAGTATTCTCCTTTCTCAAGGTCATAAAACAAAGGGGTACTCTACCGCTCATGGTGGGGAAAATTATCGGTTTTTTCTAGTCATCTTCACAAATGACAACCATCCGTCAAGTCACTCTTGAACAAAGCACCTATTTTGATGCTTATAAAATTACGCTTGGGCTATCCAATGACTCAGTGAATCACTACCATCTCCTTTGAGTTAGACTCTCACGACTTCTCAATTCTTCCAAATTCATTAAGCGCAGTATTTTGGTCATTATCGAAGTCAATGCTACCAAGTCAGTTATTTGTCGTGTCATTTTATTGAAGGGAAGTAAGCCTGTGTTGGCCATTTTTAGTCTTTCAACCTATTTATCCCAACCATCCTTGAGTCAGTTATGCTCCACTTTTAACACCATCTACCTTTTGTTTCATGTCATTGATGGGTGTACATCAAGGCCCTCCTTCAAAAATTATTTTTTCTACACCAAATCATTATCCATGATCAAAATATAGAAACTAATCAACATTCTTGGGTCTTGCGTATCGGTAAGTTCCCTCATATTTCCAACAATGGGTTTACCTCATCGACCGTTGGAATGAGCTCCACGAAAGTGTTTGACTACAACTCATCTATTCACACTTGCTATATTGTACTAGGTATCTTGGGGTCCATCATCATCATTGATGAATTCCCTTGCATTTGTTAATGAATCCATTAATGAAATTGTAATAAAACAATTTCTTACCATGACATCAACTTATCCATTCACATGTTGTAGATTCATACCATTTCAGGGTTTGATATGAAGACTTTGGGTTTGGGGCCACATCCTTGATTTGTAGTATCCCCTCCCAAGTTGCAATGAAGTATTTCATGATTACTTTGAGAGATCACTTGAGCATTGAGTCATCTCACCGACCAGATACCGGCCACATAGATCCACATTTGTGCTTGGTCATGGCTATGTTTCACTTGTTTCATCTCAGTAATCTACAAATTAATCATCAGTTTATGATATTTTGGATAAGGAGCACAACATATCATTTTTGCAAATCACTTCAATATGATCAAGAATTAATTATGAATCAAGTTATATGCTATATGTATATTTTTAAAGGAATAAATGGTATTCTCAAGGATTTTTGGATCGATAGCATAGTGGAAGATCTCCCCCAAGCACCATGTGCCATGTCAACACTCAAATTACTGCAGAGTTGTCCTTCACAGCGAAAATCCTTCCTATCATCCATAGAGGGAATTGACCCTTCAGAGTCCAATATTATTTCATTTGACATAGAACAGAGTGAGTCACGTCTCTCACACCAACTAGCATTACAAATCACAGTTGGTTGTCTTAACAAGAATATATTCCATACAATGATCGACAAAGGAGTGGCTACTTGCATTATTTCTTTGTCATGTTGGAAATCCATTGGTTCTCCACAACTCACCACATATCCAACCATCCTAAAATATTTTGATGGACATTCTTTCAAACCTCATGGAATTCTCACCTCCTTATCCATTAAGCTCGAGGGAAAGATTGTCTCCATAGAAGTCGAAGTGGTGGACGCCACACTCGACTATAATCTGATCTTGGGTCACACTTGGTTCTATGCAAATGAAGGTTGTTTCATCCACTTTCTTTCACATCATACATTTTCCACATCAAGGAAAGATAGTTACCATTGATAAGCTCAACTATTTCACACCCGACTTGCGAGCTAATCCTAGCACCAATGTGCCTTTTATAGGTAATTATTTCGGGGGATACGAAAGTGTCGATATAGGTATGTTTAAATATCCATCTCTTATGCGGATATTCCCCCTTCCTGTACCTGACACTACCCATATTTCACCTATCAACATGATTTACTCATCTACCAGTGAATCCCTCGGGTTAGTTGATCCTTGGGTGGTACCCCATCCTAAGGATGTTGACTCACATAGAGCATCTATCCCATCATCATTCATTGATATTGGTCAACAACTCCATCCTCATGTGGAGTATGATCAATCGTATCCGCCCGTACATGCTGTTGACTCTCTCAGTTCACATGATTTCCTAGATACTACGTCACCTAAAGAAGAGTCCTTCATGGAAGTTAGGGCTTCCATTGATAACCCCAGAGAGGATGAGAAGCATCACACCTTCCTTCTCCCCGACTTAGAACTGATGAGAGTTAACATGATGAGTCTCAATATGAGAATTGGGGAATTTGTTGGGGTATCTAGTAAACCTCTCACCCTAACACTTTTTCTCACTGGACATATATTTTTCAGAACTTACCAGCACATCCTCTACTACCCCTTCCATTGAATATTAACATTTCGTATTTCCTCCATGTCTTGATGGATCCCATCAAGGGTCTTCCATATCCCACCTAAAGCAAATTCTCATGATGAGTATCTTCTAACAAGTAGATTTTTTCTATGTGGTGTGGCCCCGACATGGTGTGTCATATGATACCAATAATGGCTCATGAATTCATCAATTATGAAAAATATCCTTGGCCTGAACCTAGCAATGGGCTCTACTTTACATAAATTATCAAGATGTGTAGTACCTTGTACATAGGTGTGTAGTGTAAGTTCCTTTTGTTTTGTGTACAACATATCCAAAACTCAAAAAAATTATTTTTAGGATTTCACTATGTGTTTTGACCTTTGGAATCTAGTTTTCATGTGTTGACATGATTCTAGGGACATTTTTTTTACATGGGGACATGTTTTGACCTTGAGGTACGTGGTTCTAACCGAAAGCATATAGGATAGGTTTTTCCCCATATTTCCCTCTTTGCATTATTAATTTTCCATAATCGTCAAGCATTCATACCTCAGCTCAACCTTCCTGGAGTGGGTTCCTACCATTTTTGTTGTTTAAATGGTTGCATTTTAACATTGTTGTCTCACTTTTTATTACAACTACATTGCCATTTTCTTCCATTAATTATTGCACTATAGCCATGCTTGACCACTAGCCATCTATTTGCTCCCATTTTACAACACCCTTGGATGAGAATTGTCGTTACGAGTAGTCATCATTTTCCATGTTTCTTTTGTATTCCATTGTTTAAGTCATGTTCCATACGCTTGGAACTTCATCACACCCACTCATTCTCTAGCCAGCCATTATTACCCCTTTGTCGTGCTAGGTAACCAACCATGACAAAGGTACAACATGGAGTATCCTATTTTTTCAAACTCCCTAAACATGATATTGTTGAGTGAGCTTGTTTCCTTTCACACTTGTTAAATGGATTTGAAAGGACATATATTTGATGTAAGTTTAACCCTTTTTTCGACCAATAGATTAATCACTTAAAATGCATCACCTAGTCAACCTTGGCTAGAAGAGTTCTCTCGTATTGTTTTATACTTTTAGCTCGGGGACTAAATTTATGAAAAGAATACCCTTGGAGTATTATTTAAGTTATTTTTAGACTCAGAATGTGAAAAGACCGCTGAGTTTACCTTCTTGGATTCATAAAAATATACATTGAAGGACCCATATGGGATCGAACCCTCCTTTTCGTGTGTTCTAAACATGTGATGAGGGACTCATCAAAGATGTGGCTATATCGAGCACTCAAGTATCCCTCTCCCTCAAGGTCAAGTAAAACAAAGGGGTACTCAATGTCATGGTGGGGAAAATTTGATCTAAGTTGCCTAGTCACTTTCACACAGCGACAACCATCCGGCCAAGTCACCTTTGAACAACGTATATATTTTACGTCTATGTACCAGAGTTGGTTTATCCGCTGACTGTGAATCACTACCATCTCCTTGAGTTTTTAGACTCCGTCGACTTCTCATTCTTCTAGTCTCCCATGGCTATTTGTCATATGAGTTAATGCTATCAAGTCAAGTTATTTGTCGCGTGTCATTTTATTCAAGGGAAGTAAGCCTGTGTTGGCCATTTTTAGTCTTTCAACCTATTTATCCCAACCATCCTTGAGTCAGTTATGCTCCACTTTTAACACCATCTACCTTTGTTTATTTCATGTTGATTAATGGGGGACACATCGCCCCTCCTTCTACAAATTTCATCCTGTGGACACCAAATCATTATCCATGATCAAAATATAGAAACTAATCAAGACTCTCGTCTTGGTGTATCGCTGTAAGTTCCCTCATATTTCCAACAATGGGTTTAACTCATTGACTCCTGTTGAATGAGTCTATGAGTGTTTGACTACAACTCATCTATTCAATTATTGTACTAGGTATCTTTGGGTCCATCATCATCATCGATGAATTCCCTTGAATTTGTTAATGGTATCCATTAATGAATGGTAATAAAACAATTTCTACCATGATCGACATCAACTCATCTCTTCACATGTTGTAGATTCATACCATTTCTGTGGTTTATTATGAAGACCTTGGGTTGGGACCACATCGTTTCTTTATAGCATCCCCTCCCAAGTTGCAATGAAGTATTTCATGATTACTTTGAGAGATCACTTGAGCATTGAGTCATCTCACTGATCTGTATACTATGACATAGATCCACATTTGTAATTGGTCATGGTTATGTTTCTACCAGACATGGATCCATAGTGTATTCTTTCATGGCCATGATCTAGTCAATTGCATCATGCATGGATCCATAATGTACTAGTTTTTGCGGCTATGCTTAGTTTCTATTAACGAGCATGGGCATGCCTACCTGGGATAGTCTTCTTTGTGTGGGACTGATGCTAGCTTCTTCCCATTTTCCTTTTCCTCAAGCTCCATAAATTTTGTTTGTAAATTATTTCTAACTAATTTAATAATCTCTTTCGACCTCATACTTTAGGGGGCATATGTTATACAATTATTTTCCATAATGATTACTTTGATATTCTCTAGAGGTTATCAGGATGAAACATTGATTTATGTCACTTTTCCCTTGAGTATACACCATTTTTTTTCCTGGTCATGATTTATCCTTTTATAGATCATGACCCAAATTGATGGTCGCACCTTGCTCTCTTGCAAACCACAATTGATCGTATCCTGCATGAATGCAGGGTGTGACCAGGTTTGTTACTCCTCAATTAGAATTAGTTATCAAAATATGAGATGAAAGCTCAGTTTTTTCGTAATTTGACCTCAAGAAGACTTCTGCATTGAGTGCCCAAGACTTATCCTTCATCTTATTCCATTGTCTTATATATTGAGGGACTCTCTCAAGGGTATGAGGAGGAAAAGATAGAGTAAACTTATAATGTCATATTGATTATAGATCTTGGAAAAGGAAATTGGGAGAAGCTTCATCAAGCTATTTGTATGTAAGTTGTAATATTTTTTCCTTATTAATAGAAGATGTGCATGATTTTCCCCTCTAATTGATTGTATAAGGTAATTGTAATCTTCATAGAGAGTTAATATTTCATGTCTTCGGCGATATATTATTATATCTATGTTTTATACATGTTACATTTGATCTCGTGAGAGGTATTTTTTGTTTTCCTATTTGTGCAGACCCATGTTCGTGAAAGTGAAAGATGTCTTCAAAGGAGTGAACGACCAAGGAGCGTGCACAAACAACCATCAAAGTATCGGGTATGCTTCTCATCCTCTTATCTCATAGGTCTTTCCATGTATGATTTAGATATAGGAAAGTCTTTAGCTTGCATCTCTATTATGTCTTAGGTTTAGGAAGAGACTAAGGGAGGTAACTCCTACATGGTACATTTATCTTACACCAAATTCCCTCTCTACTTGAATGATTGGATTTGAGATATCCTTTTTACTACCTACTAGTGCCTTTGGTTGGTCTATCGGAAAATGTTATATGCCCCCACTCATGGGAGATTGGTGATTACTGGATCCCACTTTTGATGTTGACCTAGAATATAATTCATGCTTCAGTCCAAAGGGAATCAGATCCGTTTAGGTATTGATGGATATATATCTCTAAGTGTCATGAACTCTCCCCCTTGTTTACTCCTCTTAAGGTGATGCAGTACTCCAAAACAAATCCAAATTTCTTTTCTATCATTCTATAGTGTCCAAAACATGCCTTCCTTGGCCATCCAATGTCACCCACATAATTATCTTGCCTCATAAACCATCTAAGAGGACAAATTTAACCTCTAATAGTATTACAATATAAAATTCAAATGAAAATATAAAACATGGGCAGAAATTACAATGCATATTATAAATTATTTCATTACCCATTAAACTTGATGCATTAGCAAAACAAAAAAAACATTCCACAAAGATGCAAACCATGAATACTTATCTGAAAATAAAGTCATGTCCACCAAAATGGTTGATAATTTTCCACCCAACCGTAGGAATTAGCTATGGATTCCACTCCCAAGCCAAACCACAATACCACTAGGCGAAGGAACCTCCTTATATGGGGCTCTAAAATCACTCATCCCAACCCATTACTCTCATGACAAGCCAATCAAATCACTACAAATCTCTCTAGGCCCTCATCCAACACTTATACTAGCCATGACACTCTTTTCCACTGCCCCACACAAAACAAGGAAGACCCACTCCTTGTTTTCTCAATATTCCTTAAAAGTATTGATCTCTTCCAATTCTCTTTAGTGTGTGTAGAAAGATTCCAATATGTTATCTACCGACAATAACATGGGACATAAAACATTTGGTCTCAAATTATCAATGAGAAGTAATAACAAGGTTGTAGGTATGAAGGTATTTCCTTAGTTCCTATGGACATTCTAGGAATGGTATTTCTCTCCAACCATCCTCTTTCTTCCACATTTTTAGCAACAAGATTACCCAACTTTTATGGTCTCTCTCCATATACAAGCACATGGGAAAATCTTTCCATGGTAGTCATAACAACTATGAAAACTAGGAAGAAACATCCCCATGAAATGGGAGCTTTCCTCCTCTCCATGCACGTCAATGGGTGAATAGATAGAATGATGGTAGGATTTGCATGGAAAAGACAATGGAGGACCTTTTCTTGCATTAGACCCCTCCATCTTCCCAAGGATATGATAGGTATGACACTTGTACTTAGTTCACACCCACAAGTCAAAGATTGATGTGATGGTTATAAGGAAGCATGGGAAAGAAAGGTAGTACTCCAAAGGACAATGACAAGGTCAACCAGCCTAAACCCCCTTTCCTCTTTCCATTCTCGTGTCATACTCCCCTTGTTTCTCCCTTAAACAACCATTTTGGTGGATTTTATATTATTATGCATTTTCTTTATAACATGCTTTTACATAATAATATCATGAGCATATCATGGTGGCCATGCCCACAACATTGTAATCCTAGTCCACCACTTGGACTCCTATGCATTCACTAGTCATGCCTTGGCCTTGAGTTTTACACTAGGAATGTTTACAATGCAATCAAAGGGTCATTACAACTCATCTCACGTGGATTGATTCATGTCTCATAAACCACATCAAATAAAGAATACATGATTTGTTACAATACAATTCAGTGGTAAAAAATGGGATATTACTAAGATGGTTCTCCCACATTAGATGGGATGATGAGAATTATCATATGTTTCTTTACCATATTCCATAGACTCATTTTGGCATTAAATGTCTCTGAGCAAGGTGGTTGTGTAGATGGTCCTCATTTTGTTTCTCCTAGACTTTTGATAGAGTCTATCGATAGTATTTTTTATAATAGCTCCAAACTTGGGTGGACCTTATTTAAGATTACATCATGCCCTATGTCCTCCACAACTAGGGGGTTTGTTAGATTCTTACCCTCTTGTTCCATCTCCCATTTGTCTTGGTCCTTATGGAGTACTAGTTTGAGGGAGACATTCCCACAACTCGATGTGCATTTAATTTGTGCATATCTCCAATAGATTTTCAAGGGTCTTTCTTTGGGAAAGAGATATTTAGATGACCATAGGAATAATAGTAGGTACATTTAAAAGGAACATTCTTGTAATCTGAAATATGCATGTAGTTTTTGTCCTCTTATTTTGTGCTCATTCCATCTAGAAGTCCTTCCAAGACATCCATTTCAACAATTTTTTTAGCTATGGTCTTGTTGTCAATGGTCAATATAGTAAGATCCACCTTCATATAAACCCCTAGACTGTCTCATGTAAGTTTCAATATCTCCTTCTTCAAATTAAATGGGTAAGTAAGGAAGCTTGACCCAAATGGGGATCCTAGAGATTCTTTCCTTAAGAGGATCAAAACATAAAGACCATTTGAAGAGTATCATTGCACAACTACCCCAAAATCATGGTCCTCTTAAAAGGACATTTGCTCCATCATTAGTAGACCTAAATAGGGAGGTATTAAACCCTCCAAAAACCATATTGAGAGTAAGGATAAATCCAAGGAAATGCCTCCATTGACTATGGCTATCTATTTAGGGCTCAATGCTTTTTCAATGTACTATTTTTCATAAATATACTTGTCAAGACATTCTCATAATATTATAGGATGGTATCCTCCACCATCGATGGATGTACTTTCACTCTTATCCTTCCTTCTTAATACACTTAATTGTTTTCTTATGGATTTTTTGGATAGGTGGAGAGGATGCCTTTGTAGACTGACTATCAAATGGAGGCAACACCTTTGTAGGATTGCTAATAGTGAGATCCTTTTGATTAGATTTTTCTACTTCCTTATGCTTTTATGGCACCCTCTACTTTTTCTGAGCCTCTGCTGGTGGATAGGTTGACGACTTGTCAATATGAACCCTTTTCACTTGCTTATACCTTGTATATATATATATTCTCACCATTATTTCCAAATCTAGATTCCTTAGATTGAATCGATTCATAAGACACTAGATCATCTTGGATTTTACAACACACCTACTTCAAGGTGTCTGTATGTCCCATCGATTTGATGTGATTTGGAGGGGGCCAAGTAAGAAATTCTTCATTGGTTCCAATCATGGATAGAGTTTTGGAAAACTGAAGTATGCATTCCCCCTTGGAAAGGTTGTGTGGTAAGCTTTGGCTACACCCATTACAAACTTCCATGCCTCCATTGATCTACTAGTTCAAATTGTGGGAGGTAAACCCTAAACCTAATTACCCCTTCTTATGCTCCCCTTCCATCATTGCTGAACCATTCAAATTCAAACCTTTTATGTGTGAACAATGATCAAATTTGAAGGGTTAGTCCTAATCCAATTTAAAGGGTATATATTCATCAAACCTTTCCATTATGAAGAGATGCAAAAGTAGTTGTACTTCAATTAAAAATAGTTGCAAACTAAGCACACACCATATAAAAGCTACTAAATAAAATATTTCCCTTCCACTTTTTTAGTACAATGTTAAAAGTAACCAACCACTAAATAAATAAATTGTAATTTCAATTAAAGCCAATAATAAACATACTTTCTAATTTCAAACGTGGTGTTTGGATGGGATAAAAATAAATAAATTTTCATAAAAACACATGCACTTCTTTCGAGGAATTTCAAAGTGTTAAAAATCACCACATCAAGCTTTTGAAACCATGGTAATTTTTGTGGACACCCATATAAGAGAGGATTTGTTCCATGTATCCATACGCTGACTCATTCTTGTGTACACCCAAGGGGATTTGTTCCATGTATCCATATGATGACCTTGGACTGCATCTTGGATTCATATGTCGAGCATGTCACAAAGTATGCTCAATCATGGGAGTCAATGCCCTTTAAACTCCCAATTAGTGACAATTGATATCAATTGTAGAAAATATGAAGGCCTTTACCAAAGGGAAATAATTCTATCAAAACTTTATCAAATCTTGGAAGATAGCCTTCTTGATTTATGGCCTTAAAGGAATATGCAAATCTAACATGATTGAATCCATGGATAATTGTTTAGGTTAAGTTGTCTATGATTTGGAGTTTCATGAGATCCATACAAACAAGAGATAAAAAAAAGTAGTTTATTTATTTATTGAATCTTCTGGTCAAAACACAGGCAAGTGACAACTATTCTATTTTAGACTTAACATTGGGACAAACATGTCCTACCATGTGATGAAGTACTTTTTTGGTTAAGTAGTCATGAATGGGGGATATATACTTAGCCAAAGTCACCTAGGAATTGCACATTGCCCCACACATTTTTGAAAGCATAGCCACACACAAGTACACACACAAATATGTCATTGGGAGACTTGAACCTTGGTGGGGGTGATAACAACTCCCCATTTTCATCGACTTGGTTAAGCACCCATTAACTCTAATGGAAATTACTGAATAAGGTCATCGAGTCTATTATTCTTATTAAGGATATTGATTGTTCACTTTATGATCCAAATTTCCATCTAGGGCCATCTAAAAAATAACACTAATACTGGCAATTTAGTAGGGCCATGATTTTTTAATGCATTTTTTAGGGACTTCCCATGCCTTTTCGGGGCTAGTTATGCACAATTACTAGGGAATCAATTTAGTGTTCTAATGTTCTTTCCAACAAGCTAAATAAGACCCGAAACATAGCATTGAGGGGAAAGTTATGATCTCAACAAGACTCCCCTATTTTACGACAACTTAGATTCATCCAGTTCAACATTCTTTCTCAACCTCAATAATGATAGGGATAAGTTTCTTTCATTTTAAGGATTTTTCCTTCCTAGGTTTTGTTGGCATCATTATAAAATGTAGTGTAAGTGTCTTTTTATGGTCTTTTTACAAATGAGCATAGTCATCACATCTCTTTTCAAAGATAAGCTACCATCATTCTAGACATTTCAAATTTGCTATGTATATTACAATGTTTTCACCATTTGATTCATAAATATATGTTGGTTTTCATTGTAATACTATGCTTTCAATATTGTGTACGTGTTCTCTCTACAATATTGCACACTCTTTCATTTCATTCTCAATTCGACTAAATCAGTGGTATCTAATCAATATGCTCTATGTTTTTCTTCCATGCACGTTCTCGATGAGGTTAAGGTACATGGAGTTGTGTCTCAAATTAATTGAGCTTGGTGAAGACTTCCCTCACTAACTCAAGCAAACTCCCATGGCATAAAAAGTTTCAGAATATGACAATGCATTATATCATATTAGGACGTTTCTCTAGAAAGCCCTTGAGTGACAAAGGGATTAGAAGATGGACAATTTTCCCCATATCCTTTGATGATTCCCAATAATGACATATGCACCTTCAACAAGCAATGATTTCAAAGGAATGACACACTTCAAGATATAAGTTATTTTGATATCCCTATACTTGAAGGTCAGATAGATGCAACATATTTTGAGAGGTAGTTAAATATTCTAGAGGGTTATTTCTTTGTTCATAACTTTTCCAATAGTGAGAAAATAACTTTTTCACTCCTAAATGCACTTTCCCATGCCAAAGGTTGGTGGGGTACTCATTCTGTGCAACATGCTAAAGATTATGAACCTTATGTGACATAAACCACTTGGGGGGGGGGGATATTTTGACACTCATAAGGATGAGTTATTACATTTTAGAAATTATGAAGACTAGTACACCAGATGGATGGTATTACATCAAGATAAAGACCAGATCAAGCTAGAATACATTGGCACCTTTCATACCCTACATGTAAAACTAGGTATTTGGGATCTAGTGTGGCACATAGTTATAAAGTTTCATAGTGGCCTACACATATACAACCAAACACAAATGAAGTTTCTAGATTGAGCAAACATTTTAGCAAAAGGGTAAGAAAGAAGTTGGTACCAAAAATTAGCCTCAACATAAGAAGGCTAAAGCGAACCCTAACTCTTAGAACAAAGGATAGGGAAAAGATAACCAACTTCAGACAACCAATGTAAAGAAGAAGAACAAGAAGATGAAGGACATAAAAAAGTGGTGTGACCATCAGAAAATTCCTTCGCACAACAATGATAAATGTTGCGCCAAATAGTGGTCATTGTTCCAAATGAAAGCCTCAGACCTTGATTCATCCTTGATGCCACAAGATTCCATAAACAAGGGAGAACATATCATTGACATGAAATCCAATGTTACTGTCACCACCATAAAGGTCCAACCAAAGGAACATAGCCAATAGAAGTCCCCCCCTCTAGTACAAGAACTTGATGTAATGGTGTTAAGGTCCTAACCCGCACATAGGTAGATCAATGTATTCGGATGTAATAAAGGTCAATATTAATAAGACCTTTCAATAAAATAGAATAAGGCGGATGTA
>SNQJ01S0037848.1:50405-61084 GCA_010110895.2 Picea sitchensis
CATTTGAAGAGTATCATTGCACAACTACCCCAAAATCATGGTCCTCTTAAAAGGACATTTGCTCCATCATTAGTAGACCTAAATAGGGAGGTATTAAACCCTCCAAAAACCATATTGAGAGTAAGGATAAATCCAAGGAAATGCCTCCATTGACTATGGCTATCTATTTAGGGCTCAATGCTTTTTCAATGTACTATTTTTCATAAATATACTTGTCAAGACATTCTCATAATATTATAGGATGGTATCCTCCACCATCGATGGATGTACTTTCACTCTTATCCTTCCTTCTTAATACACTTAATTGTTTTCTTATGGATTTTTTGGATAGGTGGAGAGGATGCCTTTGTAGACTGACTATCAAATGGAGGCAACACCTTTGTAGGATTGCTAATAGTGAGATCCTTTTGATTAGATTTTTCTACTTCCTTATGCTTTTATGGCACCCTCTACTTTTTCTGAGCCTCTGCTGGTGGATAGGTTGACGACTTGTCAATATGAACCCTTTTCACTTGCTTATACCTTGTATATATATATATTCTCACCATTATTTCCAAATCTAGATTCCTTAGATTGAATCGATTCATAAGACACTAGATCATCTTGGATTTTACAACACACCTACTTCAAGGTGTCTGTATGTCCCATCGATTTGATGTGATTTGGAGGGGGCCAAGTAAGAAATTCTTCATTGGTTCCAATCATGGATAGAGTTTTGGAAAACTGAAGTATGCATTCCCCCTTGGAAAGGTTGTGTGGTAAGCTTTGGCTACACCCATTACAAACTTCCATGCCTCCATTGATCTACTAGTTCAAATTGTGGGAGGTAAACCCTAAACCTAATTACCCCTTCTTATGCTCCCCTTCCATCATTGCTGAACCATTCAAATTCAAACCTTTTATGTGTGAACAATGATCAAATTTGAAGGGTTAGTCCTAATCCAATTTAAAGGGTATATATTCATCAAACCTTTCCATTATGAAGAGATGCAAAAGTAGTTGTACTTCAATTAAAAATAGTTGCAAACTAAGCACACACCATATAAAAGCTACTAAATAAAATATTTCCCTTCCACTTTTTTAGTACAATGTTAAAAGTAACCAACCACTAAATAAATAAATTGTAATTTCAATTAAAGCCAATAATAAACATACTTTCTAATTTCAAACGTGGTGTTTGGATGGGATAAAAATAAATAAATTTTCATAAAAACACATGCACTTCTTTCGAGGAATTTCAAAGTGTTAAAAATCACCACATCAAGCTTTTGAAACCATGGTAATTTTTGTGGACACCCATATAAGAGAGGATTTGTTCCATGTATCCATACGCTGACTCATTCTTGTGTACACCCAAGGGGATTTGTTCCATGTATCCATATGATGACCTTGGACTGCATCTTGGATTCATATGTCGAGCATGTCACAAAGTATGCTCAATCATGGGAGTCAATGCCCTTTAAACTCCCAATTAGTGACAATTGATATCAATTGTAGAAAATATGAAGGCCTTTACCAAAGGGAAATAATTCTATCAAAACTTTATCAAATCTTGGAAGATAGCCTTCTTGATTTATGGCCTTAAAGGAATATGCAAATCTAACATGATTGAATCCATGGATAATTGTTTAGGTTAAGTTGTCTATGATTTGGAGTTTCATGAGATCCATACAAACAAGAGATAAAAAAAAGTAGTTTATTTATTTATTGAATCTTCTGGTCAAAACACAGGCAAGTGACAACTATTCTATTTTAGACTTAACATTGGGACAAACATGTCCTACCATGTGATGAAGTACTTTTTTGGTTAAGTAGTCATGAATGGGGGATATATACTTAGCCAAAGTCACCTAGGAATTGCACATTGCCCCACACATTTTTGAAAGCATAGCCACACACAAGTACACACACAAATATGTCATTGGGAGACTTGAACCTTGGTGGGGGTGATAACAACTCCCCATTTTCATCGACTTGGTTAAGCACCCATTAACTCTAATGGAAATTACTGAATAAGGTCATCGAGTCTATTATTCTTATTAAGGATATTGATTGTTCACTTTATGATCCAAATTTCCATCTAGGGCCATCTAAAAAATAACACTAATATTGACAATTTAGTAGGGCCATGATTTTTTAATGCATTTTTTAGGGACTTCCCATGCCTTTTTGGGGCTAGTTATGCACAATTACTAGGGAATCAATTTAGTGTTCTAATGTTCTTTCCAACAAGCTAAATAAGACCCAAAACATAGCATTGAGGGGAAAGTTATGATCTCAACAGGACTCCCCTTTTTTACGACAACTTAGATTCATCCGGTTCAACATTCTTTCTCAACCTTAATAATGCTAGGGATACGTTTCTTTCATTGTAAGGATTTTTCCTTCCTAGGTTTTGTTGGCATCATTATAAAATGTAGTGTAAGTGTCTTTTTATGGTATTTTTACAAATGAGCATAGTCATCACATCTCTTTTCAAAGATAAGCTACCACCATTCTAGACATTTCAAATTTGCTATGTATATTACAATGTTTTCACCATTTGATTCATAAATAGATGTTGGTTTTCATTGTAATACCATGCTTTCAATATCGTGTATGTGTTCTCTCTACAATATTGCACACTCATTCATTTCATTCTCAATTCGACTAAATCAGTGGTATCTGATCAATATGCTCTATGTTTTTCTTCCATGCATGTTCTCGATGAGGTTAAGGTACATGGAGTTGTGTCTCAAATTAATTGAGCTTGGTGAAGACTTCCCTCACTAACTGAAGCAAACTCCCATGGCATAAAAAGTTTCAGAAGATGACAATGCATGATATCATATTAGGACGTTTCTCTAGAAATCCCTTGAGTGGCAAAGGGATTAGAAGATGGACAATTTTCCCCATATCCTTTGATGATTCCCAATAATGACATATGCACCTTCAACAAGCAATGATTTCAAAGGAATGACACGCTTCAAGATATAAGTTATTTTGATATCCCTATACTTGAAGGTCAGATAGATGCAAAATATTTTGAGAGGTAGTTAAATATTCTAGAGGGTTATTTCTTTGTTCATAACTTTTCCAATAGTGAGAAAATAAATTTTTCACTCCTAAATGCACTTTCCCATGTCAAAGGTTGGTGGGGTACTCATTGTGTGCAACATGCTAAAGATTACGAACCTTATGTGACATAAACCACTTNATTTTGACACTCATAAGGATGAGTTATTACATGTTGGAAATTATGAAGACTAGTACACCAAATGGATGGTATTACATCAAGATAAAGACCAGATCAAGCTAGAATACATTGGCACCTTTCATACCCTACGTGTAAAACTAGGTATTTGGGACCTAGTGTGGCACCTAGTTCTAAAATTTCATAGTGGCCTACACATATACAACCAAACACAAATGGAGTTTCTAGATTGAGCAAACATTTTAGCAAAAGGGTAAGAAAGAAGTTGGTACCAAAAATTAGCCTCAACATAAGAAGGCTAAAGCGAACCCTAACTCTTAGAACAAAGGATAGGGAAAAGATAACCAACTTCATACAACCAATGTAAAAAAGAAGAAGAAGAAGATGAAGGACATAAAAAAGTGGTGTGACCATCAGAAAATTCCTTTGCACAACAATGATAAATATTGCGCCAAATAGTGGTCATTGTTCTAAATGAAAGCCTCAGACCTTGATTCATCCTTGACGCCACAAGATTCCATAAACAAGGGAGAATATATCATTGACATGAAATCCAATGTTACTGTCACCACCATAAAGGTCCAACCAAAGGAACATAGCCAATAGAAGTCCCCCCCTCTAGTATAAGAACTTGATGTAATGGGGACCATTTCTAGTAAAAGGGGGAGGATTAATCTAGGTGGTTAGAGCCATCTAAAAAACAATGCTAATATTAGTATTTTTTTTGGTCTTGATTTTCGAGGCCTTCCCATGTTTTTTGGTGCCAATTGCGCACAACAATCGGGAACCCGACTAAGTGTACTAATGTTCTTTCCAACACACTGATACTCAAAATAGAGCACTGAGTGAAAAAATATGAACCCGTCAAGGGTCTCCTTTTTTATGGACAACTCATATTCATCAAGTTGAGCATTTCTACTCAGAGCTAATCATGCTAGGGTTAGGGTTCTTGTGTTTTAGGATTTTTTGCTTCTTAGGTTTTGTTGGCATCATTATAATATGTATTGTTAACCTCTTGTAATGGGATTTTTATGAATGATCATAGTTGTCACATTTCTTCTTAGACATAAGCTACAACCGTTCTAGCACAATTTTGTATTGCTATGTATATTGCAATGTTTTTCATTATTTGATTCGTTATAGTACTTGGTTTTAGCTATAATACTATGCTTTCAACACTATATTTGTGTTCTCTATGCAATATTGCATGTTCTTTCATTTTGTTCTTAATCCAATCTAAATCACTTTATCTCTCAAATATGCTAAAGTGAATGTTAGAGCATAATCCAAATTACTTTATCTTTTGAACCATGCAAAATTGTATGCTAAAGTAAATGTTAGAGCATAATTCCTAATGCATATATGCATGATAGCAACAATCTATTGCCTTCTCCAGAGCTTGCAGATTAAGAATCCTAACACCTAGGAATGAAAAATGATGCTCTAAGTATTCAAGGCTACAAAATATATGTCTCATGGATCTTGGGCTTGGGATGTATCACATGAAAATAGATCTTTGGGGGCATTCCCAAATGATTTGACAAGACAAGGTATAGTAAGATAGACGTTAGTGTTGCTACAAATGTCAAGAAGAAAGTGAAAGAGAGTGATAGATAAAGATACGTAGAATTGAGAGCAGAGAAGTGAGGAATCAATGATGCAAAAAAAATCAATGAAGAAAATCACAATTCTCATAATTGTAACCACAATTATAGGTTTTGTTATGTTGAGAAGGCCCATTTTGTGTAGCTTTATATTTAAACTTAGACAAGAACATTGACATGTTTGGAATTTTAACTTAGCTTGATGATGTTTTTTTATCCCAAACATAATTGTTACTAGAGTTTTGTGTGAGACAAAGAAAAACTACGCATTATAGTAGAGTGTGAGAGTCAAACACATTAAGTATGGACGATAATGACATGCCAATCATCGGATCAACAAGGATTGATAGTGCTCAGAACACATGATTTCAAATGGGAAGGATTTAATGTTGTAAAATAATACATAGTATGAGTGAATAGATCAGAGTCAACCACAATTAAAATGATTGTAATCTTTACATGCCAAAAACAAATAATGGGTATTGATCCATGGATGATTACTATTCATAACCATACTCATTTAACACAAAAGGGACATGAAGCATTAAATACCCATGACTTGGGAGTCATGGCACGAATGGGTGGTTGAAAATGTGCCTTTCTTTGTAAATTTTATAATATTTGTTATTTTTTAGAAATGAGGATTTAATTACACTTCTACTTCTAGGACGTGGTTAAACCCCTTGGATGGAATGGTTTGGATGTAGCATACTAAGACGTTTCTTTATATTAAAATACCAGACATTAATGGTTGACAGTGGTTTCTGAAGTTTATCTACCCTTTGGACTCAATGGTTGACACTGGTTTTTGTAGAATGACGAATCGGAGTAGCAGGATGATGCACACTCACAAATACAGACATTAGACGATGCTATTGCTGAATGCTCATCTCGCTAGCTTCAATAAGGTACTTGCGATTCCATGTATTCTACTTCATCGTACTCTATGGCGTTTGAATCAGAAGCAGGCGATCCGCTTGGAGAACCAGGAAGCCTCAAAAGTTGCTCACACCGCTCTTATGAGTGGCAAGAAGCGAAAGCCAGAGGTTGCTTCAGTATTGGATATTTACTCGTGGACTACCAAAGTTATCAATTTTTTTCAGAGCGGGCAAGTAAAGGATGCCCGCGAGTTGTTTGACAGAATGCCTCAACGAGATTTAGTTTCATGGAACTCCGTTATCACAGGATATGCCCGGAATGGAAGAGTAGAGGAAGCAAGACAAGTGTTTGACAGCATGCCCGAACGAGATGTGGTCTCTTGGAATGCAATGATTGCAGGCTATGCTCAAAATGGCAAGTTGCAGGAAGCTGGTGTTCTGTTTGACAGAATGTCTGAAAGGAACACTATTTCGTGGAACACCATGATCACTGCATATGCCAAGAGCAAGATAATGGAAGATGCGCGTGCCATGTTTGATAAAATGCCTCGCCGAGATATGGTGTCATGGAATGCCATGATTGCAGGGTACGCTCAGAATGGAAGGCTAGACAATGCAAGGCAATTGTTTGATAAAATGCCAAAGCGTGATGTTGTGTCATGGAATGCAATGGTGACAGGGTATGCTCAGAACGGAAGAATAGACGATGCCCGCGTGTTGTTTATGGAAATTCCGGAGAAAAACATCGTCTCGTGGAATACTATGATTTCAGGCTATGTTCATAATGGTAGAATGGATGATGCTCGTGACTTGTTTGACAAAATGCCTGTACGAAATGTTGTCTCCTGGACTTTGATGATTGCTGGATATACCCAAAATGGGAGATTTGACAATGCACGTGCATTGTTTGGCAAAATGCCCAGAAGAAATGTGGTATCTTGGAATGCTATGATTATGGGATATACCCAGGATGGGAAAATAGATGAAGCACGGCGTTTGTTTGATGAAATGCCAGAACAAGATGTAGTATCATGGAATGCAATGATTACAGGATATAGCCAGACTGGGATGATAGAAGAAGCATGTCAGTTGTTTGACAGAATGCCCCACCGAGATGAAGTATCATGGAATGCAATGATTGCAGGGTATGCTCAAAATGAGAGAATGGAGGATGCTTATCGGCTTTTTGATGAAATTCCAGAAAGAAATGTAGTCTCATGGAATGCAATGATTGCAGGTTGTGAACATAATGGCCATTGTGAACAGGCTCTCAATCTATTTTCCCAAATGCTACGGGCAGGAGTGAAGCCAGATCACTCCAGCTTTACGAGTGCTCTCAGTGCATGTGCTGGCCTAGCATCACTGGGAGAGGGTAAGCAGATTCAACAGCATATTGTGAAAATTGGCATTGTAGTTGATATCCCTCTGGCCAATTCTCTTATAACCATGTATTCAAAATGCGGGATCATAGATGACGCGAGACTGGTCTTCAATGAGATGCCTGAACATGATGTTATTTCATGGAATGCAATTATTGCAGGGAATGCACAACATGGGTATGCTGAAGAGGGCCTCCAATTCTTTAATCAAATGCAGCAGTCTGGCATCAAGCCAAATGATGTCACCTTTGTAGGTGTCCTGTCTGCCTGCAGCCATGCTGGTTTTGTGGAGGAAGGGTGGCGCTGCTTTGATTCAATGACTCAAGATTATGGCATTACCCCAAGAGCAGAACACTATACTTCCATGGTTGATCTACTTGGTCGTTCCGGGTTCTTGGCTAAGGCAGAGGATTTTATCAATAGAATGCCATTGAAACCAGATGCTGCAGTGTGGGGAGCACTGCTTGGAGCTTGCAGAGTTCATGGCAATGTTGATATTGCTCAGCGAGCAGCAGACTGCTTATTTGAACTAGAACCACAAAATTCCGGATCATATGTGCTGCTCTCAAACATTTATGCTGCAGCTGGTAGGTGGGATGATGTACTGAAAGTGAGAAAAATGATGAAAGAAAGGGGTGTGAAAAAACAGCCAGGCTGCAGCTGGATTGAGCTTAAGAATAAGGTACATACTTTTGTTGTAGGAGAGAGATTGCACCCACAAATGGAGAATATCTATGCAACATTAGAGAGATTGCTCGCCCAGATTAAGGCTGCAGGGTATGTGGCCAACACGGATTTTGTACTGCATGATATGGAGGAGGAGCAAAAGGAACATGCTCTTTTCTACCATAGTGAGAAGCTGGCCATTACCTTTGGACTTCTAAATACATCTCCTGGGACACCAATTCGGATAATTAAGAACCTTCGTGTGTGTGGAGACTGTCACAGTGCCATTCGATTTATCTCCAAGATTGTTGGTCGAGATATTACTGTGAGGGACACAAACCGCTTTCATCATTTCACTGATGGATTCTGTTCTTGTGGGGATTATTGGTAGTGGCAGGTAAAACCAAATGATATGTGGCTTGTTTGTGCACTATAACAATTTAAATTTGAAATTTGAGGAGGGTGAAGTTATATAACTGCATTTAAGATTCATCAACAAGCATAGATATTTTGGTTTGGTATGAGTTATTGATTGTATCAAAATAATTGTTCCATCATGTCTTAATGAAAGGGAGTTGGCAATGTTGAACCTGGCTGCAGAAAACAAATTAATGAACAGAGAAACAAAGAGAATGAAACAATCACACAGCACAAGAATGAAAATGGGGGCAATGATATATCTTTATTGCTCAGCCAATCTTGGAGAAATGGTTACAAATCCCATCGAAGCATCTCAAGGGCTTCAACATTTAAACAGAAAATATTCAAGTGTTTTCAGGCGCATGGAAGGCCAAACACTTGAGGAACCGACCATGGATGTAACTGCATGGGTATGTGTTGTCACAACCCAACAATCTTCACCTTGACAACAATTTTATGATACCTTTCCCAACGAATCAAACATCACCTTCCTGCAAGCCAAGAGAAGCCAAACACCACCGCAACTTCTCTAACAATACTGGTTGTATGAACATGTTTGCATAGTTTGCTCCAGTATGGATCACTCCACCTCCACTGAATTAACATAACTGCAAACTAAATCGCTACAGCCACTGTAGGTGGTGTTCGTGCTTCTCAGATACCGAAGCACCCATTTCCATGATCTTTACCTGGTTTTGTCATGTGTCCACTGACAACACCAACTACATGTGAAATACTTGAACACTCCATCGCAATCATCAATCTTCCTACTGCATTTGTACACGAGACATATAATCCTTTTTCTTCCTTACTATCAGGACATAAACTTGAAGAAAACTTACAATGGAAAGATAAAGGAATATTTACCGGTTTCACAAATTTCCTACTGAATCTCATCAGTGACAATCACAACTTACCATTTTTCCATCTCTGTGTACTTCTATGCCCAAAATTTGTTTTGCTGCTCCTGGATCCTTCATCTGAAACGTCCTGACCAACTGAGCCTTTAACCTGCTGACCTAAACCATGCTTCGCTTGCAACAAGCATATCATCAACATAACACCAAGATAATGAATATGCCATATAATGATCATACTCACTTCTTAATAACTTTGGCTCACCATGAAGGAATCACACATCTTGTACCATTGCCTGGTTACCTTAGGCCATGCAATGATTCCTTGAGTTTGCAAAAAAATCTTATGCTGCGATCTTGAACAACTACTGATTGTTCCATGTACACATCTCCGCTAACGATGATTTGTGGGTAGTAGGATCTCACAATCTGCATCCCTTAACTCCATCATCATAACCAACAAAGATGCACTTCCTTGACCAAATTCGGCCAAGCCAGCCAAGTGAGCCTTCACCTCTCACCTCCATGCCAATTTCAATGCTTCATTACATGCAATACATGGGCTCTAAAAAACCATAGGCTACCAAAAGACATGTGCTCAAAACCACGACTCTTGACCTAACTTCCCCCCATGACCAAAAATGGCCAACCTTCCCTCAAAGTTAGGGTATTCAGGAATACCGCATGTTTCCCCCCTATCACCTAGGTCGTCTAGAGTTTACCGATGACATTTTAAACCTGGGGTACTCATGCCTAACCTGGTCTTACAGTCGTATGCCCATTTACATTTAAGAACTCCACCTCAAACTTGCATTCAAGACTTTCGCCTTGCCATTGCTTCTACTGTTGCACACCGTCACCCACTTGCGGAGCTGCTTTACCACGCCCTCCTACACCTAGATGAAGATAAAAAAATTCTCGCAACTCAAGAAGCCTTTTAGAAGTCCATACAACCCATGGCTGGGTCTGGTCTGTCATCCTTTTGACATTCAACAACCACTGTCTCAGATATAGTCAGCAACAGACACACTTGCTACATCCACCAATGCCGTCCTGATAACTTTCAAAGGATCAATTATACCAGCCACTTATGCACTGCAAATGAAAGGCATGAGCGCATTTTCCCAGCACAACAAAGAATTCATCATTTTCATTTTCCTATGATATGCTTGGTTATGTTGTGCCATGCACTGGCACCTAGAACAACTACTCATGATGTGGGCCCTGCAAAACGCACAGTTCCCCACCTACAAATTCCTGCAAGGTAGGCTCCACTTCTCAAATAATGGCGGTTCCATCCCTATCAGGAAGAGGACTCCAACTCTGGTCATGATCGTGGCTTCTTTCCTTTGCCACGGTCAACTTCCACTGCGACATTCCCTCAGATCTCACAGACCTTCACACGACCAAACAAATCCTTCCTTAGCCCTGATACCAATTTGTTGAACCTGGCTACAGAAAACGAATTAATGAACGAAGAAACAGAGAGAATGAAACAATCACACATCACAAGAACGAAAATGGGGGCAATGATATATCTGTTAATTTTTCAAAATCCCACCCAGTTTCAGTCTCACTGAATTTTCTACCAAATTTAAATGCCAAATTCAGTTTCAGCACTGTTTCATCATATGCTACAGCGGTGTTTCAGCATCTGCTCACAGTGGTGTTTCAGCATCAGC
>SNQJ01S0037849.1:6395-26321 GCA_010110895.2 Picea sitchensis
CTATATTGCCATATTTCTTGCATTTATTATTGTTTCAGGGTCTTGATTACCAACAAGCAAGTGGTTTCCTCGGAGTTTTACCACATAAATCTTCTATATTATTCTATGTGATTGTTTTTGGTCTATATTGCCATATTTCTTGCATTTATTATTGTTTCAGGGTCTTGATTACCAACAAGCAAGTGGTATCAGGGCAAAGGTTGGTGTTTGGATTGTGGAAGGAAGAGGAGGAACGACAGAGCTGAAACCTAGCTATCATTCGAAAAGAAATCGAGTGAATTAGTGGAAGAACTGGTAGCCCTGCAAATCGAAGAAGCAGAAGTCTACTATTTGAGGGTGCTCTTCACACACACATAGGAGAGACAGATCGAGTCGGGGTTTGTTGTGAAGGTGAAAGTTGATGCAACTCGTCCAAGCAGTGAAAGAGCCAACCGATTTCAGAGGGTTTTGTTGGCACAGTGTAACTATTTGCAGAGCAAGTGTTAGTCGTCGGGTAGAAGGTCAAAATGAGAGGAGGAAAACCCCTTTTGAGCCACGAGTTGAAGCCGCACACAGAAAAGGAAGCCCAAAGCCGCACTTGTTGAGGTTAAGGCCACAGAGGTAGAGCAAAGCCGAACTCTTGAAGCCAAGGGATTTCGTGTTGAAGGTATAGGATTTCGTGTTGGAGGTNTTTGAGCCACGAGTTGAAGCCGCACACAGAAAAGGAAGCCCAAAGCCGCACTTGTTGAGGTTAAGGCCACAGAGGTAGAGCAAAGCCGAACTCTTGAAGCCAAGGGATTTCGTGTTGAAGGTATAGGATTTCGTGTTGGAGGTGTTTTTGATTGATGAAGGATTGAGATAAGGAATCTGCAGCCGAAGGAGGGTTTCACATGCAGACGAAAGTGTGCAGAGGTCGTTGTCATCGTCCGTCGTCGAAGCCGAGCAGAGCAGGCCGGGTTTAGTGCTAAGCCTTTTTCCGTGAAAGAGCTTCAAATTTGGTAAAGGCATAAATTCTTCATGAAAGATCTCGAATCTAGTTTACCAAACTTATTTTTGGGTTTCATAAAAACAAAAGATCGTGTTTTAAAAAGAAGTTTGAAAAGTCCGCCTAGTTTTTTTTTTAATTTAAAATATTTCTTTGGTTTTGNTGGAGAATATTTTTTTTAAGAAAAAAAAAATAAAAATATATATATATATATATATATAGTCACGGAGTTTGGAGTGGATATATATATTTTTCAAAAATCAAAATTGACATTTGCAGAAGGGTTGCATAAGGCTTTAGACGATTAGGCTTTAGACGACTAGAGGAAAAACATGTGTCTATGACTAATGAAAAGTGGAGTTAGGTTATGTCTTTTCGATGATGTTTTGTTTAACATTATTGGAGAAGAAACGATAGCAGGGTTATGGAGCAATATGGAAAGTATTTATATGAATCAACCTGGTGACAAAGATAAGGCTATTACATTGTTATCTCATTGCCTAAATCTTGGGATCATTTAGACTCTTGAATTTGATATTGTTGTTGGAGCTCTGTTGTCTGAAGAGATGCGGAGAAAATCAAGTCTTTGAAACCTCCACACCATAAGCATTGGTGGCCAGAGGTTGGTCCACAAAAAGGGGAGAGGATTCAAGTAGAACATCCAGGGCTAAGTCGACAAGCTGAAAGGGCAAAGGAAGATGTTGGCACTGTAATAAAGTTGAACATCTTAAAAAGGATTGTTGGAAGCTGCAGGAGTCCAAGGAAAACACTAAAATGGAGGCAAATCCAGTTGAATCAGGGCCAAGTATGATTAATGAAATCTTGTCTATTAGTAATGTCTCTAAATATTATGATGAATGGGTTTTAGACTCTGGTGTATTTTCCCAAATAGAAGTAGGTTTACTTATTATCAAGAAATTGATAGTGGAGTTTTTCTTATGGGTAATGATAATTCTTGTAAGACTATCGAGGTTGGAAGTGTCAAAATCACAATGTTCTAGGAGTGTTGGATTTTGGTGGTCATGAGTTTACAGGTCAAAGGTGGAGAACTGCAAGTGTTCAAGGCATTTTGATGGTTATGAAGGCAAGGAAGATTGGAAATTCGTATAAGCTGGAAGGAAAAACTGAAACAAGTGAAGTTGCTATGGTATCTAAGAAAGCAAGTGCACCTACTTGTTTATGACATCAACAACAAGGCCATATGAATAAGAAAGGGTTGGGGCTGCAAGTATCGGTAAGCCGTAAGTTATTTTCAGACTTTCAATCTTTGAATTTTTGCAAGTTTTATATCTATGTTGATTATAGTGATGGGGTTAAGGGATGTAGGCTACAGGATCCTACTGCCCACAAAATCATCAATAGCAAAGATATGTACATGGAACAATCAATAGTTGTTCAAGATCACAAAGGGAGATTTGTTTGCAAACTTAGGGAATCATTGTATGGCATAAAGGTACCTAGGCAATTGTACAAGATGTTAGATCTTTTTTCGATGAGCCAAAATTTCTTAAGAAGTGAATATAGACATTGTGTTTTCATGTTCTTAGTATTATATGTTGATGATATGCTAAGCATGTTTAAGATTAACAGGTTAGAGGCTCAGTTGACCAGGATGTTTCAGATGAAAGATCTAGGAGAAGCAAAACAAATATTGGGCTTAGGAGTACACAAAGACGAGGAAAATGGTAAGCTATGGTTATCACAACAAAAGTCTATGGAGAAGACACTGATGTGATTCAGTATGAACATTGTGAAACTGGTAAGCATCCCTTTAGTTTTCCATTGTAAGCTTTCTTCAAGTTTATGTCATGGTTCTAAGAAAGAAAAGGTTATGTCTCATGTATCGCATGCTAATACGGTAGGAAGATTGATGTTTGCGATGGAATGTTCAAATATTTCACATACAATTGGTGTTGTCAGTGGACACATGGCAAAACCAGGTGAAGAGCATGGAAACAAGTGTTTCGGTGTCTTAGAAGCATAGAAGCACAAGTATCACCTACAATGGTCGCATGATTTAGTCAGTGGTTACATTGATTAAGAAGACTTGGACAAGAAGAGACCTACCTCAGGTTATGTCTCGCATAAATCCAAATATCTATTGGACAGGTTTGGACAAGAACATGATATGGTGTTCTATGATGGTCGAAGCATTGTGCATTTGACTAATCGTCCAACATATCAAAATGAGACAATGCATTATTTTGTAAGATAGGTTACTGATGGAGGTGGAGTGGTCCATACTGAAGCAAGTTGTGCGAACATGTTCATGAAACCAATACTATTAGAGAGGTTGTGGTGGAGTGCGGCTTCTCTTAACTTGCAAAAGAGGTGATGAATGGGCTTGGGCAAGGTATCAGGTAAATTGTTGTCAAAGTAGAGATTGTTGGAATTATGACAACAATTAATTATGGTAATTATACAATTTAATGAAGCTTCCCTATGATGGTGATGGTTGGGGGATGCCCTTGCAGCACCCTTTTCAAAGTTGGTTACCGGAATCATTTTGTGGAGCTGCTTGAGACCTGAACCTTTAGTTTTATATTGGGTGGGATTTTCTCTACGAACCTTCTTTTTTAGATTCTTTTGGAAAATAAACTATTATTATTGGAGATGGATATTGATGATGAGAATGAAGGCAAACGACTCATTCATACATAATACAAATTTACATATGGTAAATATTTGATAGTTCGTATAACAAAGGCAGTCCGTGAACCAGTGTAACCAAAGCAAGTTCTTGAACTGATGTAACGATCTAACCTATGGTGTATATTCCATGAAGCCCCGAGAGGCATTTTGTAATGTTGTAACCCTAATTATAACCCTATTTTGAATAATAAGAAATACTGATATGTTGCCCCGTGGATGTTTCCTTGACTGTTTTACCACATAAATCTCTTGTGTTAATCTATGTGATTGGTTTTTTGTCTATATTGCCATATTTCTTGCATTTATTATTGTTTCAGGCTCTTGAATACCAACATATGCTTTATGATTTATCTCGGGCAAGCATTATGTTTGCTGGACTGTTGTGCAGGCATTTCATGGACACCTATTACAAGATTCCATGTCATTGGCAATTCAGTTCAGTTTTGTTTCGTGAGCAATTCAGTTCTTTAATGAGCTTATAAAAATTAAAGAGCAAAAACGTGGAGACCATACTAACTTTTGCCAATTTGCATTGCTGGGCACAAATAGCCATGCAGGCTCTATTAATTATTTTATCAATTATTTTATCCTTGAAGTACTTCGGCTCCAGCATTGAAAAGCATTGTGAATTAAAATTTCAAGTTCACATCTAAAGATTTAGAACCCGTTATACTAGACCTAAGTCTGCCTCCATTGTACTGGTACCTTTCTGCCTCTGTGTCAAGATACCATTGGATTCCATGTCCTAGTTTTCAAAGATTTTCAAGCCATACAAGAAGTAGACAAAATACACATCTTTGATATATACAGAAAGTGGCGATACAGAAAGAAGCTGCTGAGAAGAAACTTTCAGAAGCAGAATCTATATCAGATTATCATAGAGAGGTTCCCTTATCACTTGGAAACGAGTATAAATGTTCTGAATGAAAATTTGGTGTGAGTATCAGAAGAATGCAGGATAGAAAAACAGAGAGCACTGTCAAATAACATGTAGGACTATCTAGCTGCCAGCTGCATTTCAACTTGACCTCAAACCAGAATCTCAGAAATAATCTGATTTGTTAAACTGCCCTGGACTCCTGATTTCTGGCTCGATGTACACAGATCTTTAAGGCATTTAAATTACACAAACTACTGCTATTTTATGATTGTTATCCCTTTTTATTGTAGATATTGGTGTTCCAAAGCATTGCATTTTAGGCTGTTCCTTGTCCATCCATTCATGAGCATCTTCCGTTGTTTTAACTGTTTTTCATGCTGCAGGTATGATCGTATACTATGGTTTGGCAGTGGGTTCAGACAGTTGAAATGTGGTCCCTAATGACTCGAAGTTCTCAAACCATAGACCTGTGTGTGTTGTATTTCTGGCAGAGGTCAAAACTCTTAACCATTGCAAGGCAAAAAAGTCATTGACAAGCATCGGTGCCAAAGTCAAAGTGGAAGAACTATTGCCCTGGGCTAGCTGTGTTGAAATTTCATTTCATTAGGTAGGTAGTTGTTCATTAGAAACTGTTCAGTGTTACTGTCTAAATTCATATGATGAATATCATGGAAAATAAGGATACTAGATAGTCCTGAAATTTGGAATGAAAAAATGTAAAGTTTCTGCTCCTCAGGGAGCAAAGAGAAACTGTCTGGATTGATGTTGTGGCTATGTGAACTTGTACATCAACATTATTTACATTGCTAAATTAATAATGTACCATAAAACAGAACACATTCTGCAATTCATATACAGGCAAGCCTTTGGTTTGTAAACATTAAAAGCCCCTGGTGATTGCTACATAGGTAGTTGGCTATATAGAATTCCGTGGGTTAAATCTACTGCTAAAGTCTGTAGTCTTAATTTGTGATTAAACCTGCTATCAACTGAAAACTGACAGCGAAAGCTTTTTATTGATCTGCACCTCAAAGTCTTTCAACTATTCTTCTATCTTTATGTTCTGTTTGCAGCATAAGTTAATGCATCTATTAGACAAACTGACTCCAGTGATGTCAATATTGCTGTAATAAAGAGATTTTGCTTGAAAGAACCCAATTGGTCCTCAGAAAAACCAATGTGCAAAAACAATGCATAATCCAGCACTAATAAATGCTTTCCATAACATTCCCAAATTCATTATCAGGAAGGACATAGCCACTGATGTGCCAGTTGTTCTAAAAAAACATCAGAACGCATTCCATGCCTATTAGTTTTCATAGACTCGCATTAAATTGTACATTGAAACTAATAATACCAAATTATTAATCTTCACAGCTGAAGTCAGTCAATGTACTTAGATATATCTAGTAACATTATCTATTATATTAAATGAAAAGTAACAGAAGTAGCTTAATAGGATCAACATCTGTAGTAATAAGTATTATGAAACCATATATAAGAAGAACGTATGCTGATCACAGGCAGACTTCTGCACAATGATGAGTCCCAGTTTAACCATATTAATGATACCCATTGCAACAGAAGCCCTTTCTAGCGAGAAAAAGACCCCACTTCTGTTCACCTTGTGAAGTCCTCTTTAGTTTCGCCTCCCACCCATCAATAATTGATGTATAATCTTCCTGCAAACATTTTCATAAGTGCATCTTATGTCAAAGTTGATTTCTGTTAGGATAATAATCACAAATAATTCATTGATTTTGGCAATTCTGCTCATCATTGACTACTAGACTTCATCATAAGTTTTCATTGATTTTGGCAATTTTGCTCATCATTGACTACTAGACTTCATCATAAGTTAGCAGTACTCTTTACCTACAATTGACAGGTTAGAATTAAGCCTTACCTTTGAGAAATCACGAATAAAAGCATCCTTATCCTTCTCTGCAGAAGAAAGCTCTTTTTGCAGTATTTTTATGAACTGCAAACCACACAAATTATTAAATTTCTTACTGTGTTTCTATAATTAGTTTTTTAAGATAAACTGTACAGAACCAAACTTCACAACAAAACCATAAAGTGGTCTCAAATACCTGATCTGTGCGATCTTCAGCGACAACATCATCAAATCCAGCATCCCTGAGCATCTTGTTCATATATAGGATATTGTAAGATTTTAAATGACAATCAAAAACATGTATCACCCAATAAAATAGTACATACTTAAAGGCAGACAAAAATAAATTTCACATTTTCAAATAAAAATATAAAAACCACCCAAATACAGACTTAGCACAAAATCCAGCCTCCATGGAAAGCCACTTAACAGGAACTGGCCAATGACATCCCAGTGCCCACAATACCATGTGAATCAACCAATATGCCTCAATGGACAATACCAATTGCAGCCACTGCCTTGAACTAAACTACAATGTAAGTATAAACTCAAGTTATGAAAGTTCCGTATTCAAAATTTATAAAGTTCTTTTAAAAAAATATTATTTATGAAAGTCAAAGTGACACTCGTCAGGTCACTAATCAGCACAGAATGATGGCCTACAGGCTGACAACTGGCCATATGGCAGTGCATAATACATATAGCATGACATCCAACCGTGATCTGTAAAAATATATGGCATGAGGACTAAAACTGTAACAAAAACCTTGTCATGCAGACTTTGGCTTAAAACATGAACCTTGTAAGAAATACCCTTAAGACATAAATGTTTGACAGCATTTATATTTCTATAGTACACAATTGACTCGCTATTCATGTCATGCTGTTGTTGTGAAAAGCATCATGCCAAAAGGTTTGCAATGTTTTCACCAAACAGATCCCTTTAAATATTAGCACAAAACCAGAGTACCTACAGCAGACAGAAGCATTCTCTATCTAGCAGTTATTTGTTTTCAGAAGATGCATTTGTTGCCTTGAAGAGGTGATCTTCTCCTCCTTTCTTTCATTTTTTCTTAATGAAAAATTTTAGGGTCTTATATAATTTTTGTTGGCATATTTATAACAAACAATATAAAATGTTTTGGACTACGGTAAATTTAGATGACATGAAAAATTATGATTCAAATATAGAAAGAGATTTACTTCAATTATCAATTACTTCAATGTTTTGGACTACGGTAAATTATAGAGATTTACTTCAATTATCAATTTAAAAGATAAACCTATTGCAGAATATTTCTAGTATTATAATCATAGAAGATACAAATTAAAATTCATAAAAATGGTTCATACATATATCCAAGCAATTCCAATGTTTAGCTCTTAAACAACAGAAACCATGATTAACTTTCAAGTTTCTAGGGGGAAGCTAGGGGTTCTCAATCTTTAATTTCTGTATTTTTTAATGTTCAATTTTCCTTTGGGTCCATGAACCCTAGGGCAACATAGATCACAATCTTGGCCATCAACAGATTGTCCGTGTGCTGTTCAAACTTTTCAAGATAACAACTGGCATTGAAAGAAATCCTAGTGACTCCAGCAATACTATGGCTTTATTATCACTCAATCTGAGTGACCTAGCTGCACAATGAGACTGATCTATTACCCAATATCAGACTTTTTTCAATTTTTTTCTAAGGAACGATTTTTTCAATTTTTTTGTTAGGAACCAACTTCTAGCAACCATATTGCACGTGATACATCAGAACAGTTTCAGTGGCACACCTGACCATATGCATCTACATCATGTAAATCATATCCACGCTGTTTAATGTATGCATGAAATTCCAAGGAAGCTGTTCCATGTTCTTTGCAGTAATCACTGATGAGCAATCTACCTCCAGGCTTCAACCATTTGTAAAATTTCTGAAATAACACTGGCTTATCCTGAAAAAGTTTAAATTAATTTAGCATGTGTGATAACCACAAGGTAAAACACATACCAGAGTTTACAAATCTTGATGGTATTTGTGATGAAACAAATATTATGACGTTTCTAGCAATATAAAATGTATGTATGCTAGATTAATAGTCAATAACAAAAAATTCTTGGAATAGATTAACAGGAAATTAAATCTAGATGTATGACAATGATGTCTGAAAATATGGACCTGGATATGAAGTATTGTGTCCCGGCTGTAAATCACATCAAATGTACCCTCTGGGTATTCCTTTTTTGTACAGTCCGAAACCTCAAATTCAACAGCACATTGTCGACCAATAGCCCTCTCCAAAGCAAATGAAATCATGTTTATAGAAAGGTCAATAGCCATAACCTCAACATCAAAGGTGTCAGCCATATAAAAGTCACCTCCTCCAATTCCACAGCCCACATCAAGGACTTTTTGACCAGCCTTGAGCTCAAGTTTGTCAACAAATTCCTTTGTAGTCTCTGCATAGCAACTAAAGTTATGAACCATTTGTTGATACTCGTCACAGACCTAAACATTATTGCAGTTCATTAAAATGAGAACAAAAGGACTAGAAAATTGCATTATGTAATATAGATAATGTTGAATGTCTCCATAGAAAATTAATTTCAGAAACTACATCAAGCATATGCTCATACCTATTCCTCCTGTACTGACAAAACCTTCTCCAAATATTCGCTCATACCGCAAAATGCCAGTAAGAGTATACTGGACATTGTCCAAGAACCGCTGAAAACCCTTGTCATCTACTGAGCTAATCTTTTGCCAAAGCCAGCAAATCTGCAAGAAGTGTGTTCAAGATTCCATTCATTTGTCTAGTCAACATTAATGCTAACATGTTCAAGTAGGACAACAAAATAGACATGCACGAACAAGTACACAAAAAGATGACCTGATTTTGATTCTTTTTGTTCTTTACATAAGCCCCAACACATTTGCAGCCAACAAGGGACAACTCTGAAAGGTTTCCAGAAACATCCTTCACGAGACACTCTTGGAAAACCTGATTCCATGATCTTGTCAGAGAATAATATTATACCCATTTTATGCGAATTTATATAATTGCCAAGTATATATTCCTAACCTTGTACCGCACATAAAAGGAATTTAATGATCAAACATAAAGAGAGGTTGAGAATATACCTTAAGGTAAAAGCTTGGTTCTCGATAATGTGTTGGGTTAGCTTCACGCTTATGATCTCCAGACTGATGAAAACAGGATTCTCTAAAAAAAATGTATCCACCCATTTTCACCCACTGTACCATCTTCTTTGCTAGTTCGACTACCTTCGAGATCAATCAAAAACAAAGAAAAATTGAATATCCAAATCATAACTACAAGAAATCAATGGTGTTAATGAAAAAGGTAATTTTTGTAAATATCTAAATGCAAGGCAACACAGAAAAAATCACATGAACTAAGATACCTGATGGCTTTAATTATCCAGTAAAATTTTGAGGTGCAATCTAGTGATTACAAGTACAACCAAACACTAACATGAATCTTGTGCCTTGCAAAAAACAAAACAAGACATGGATATTGTGCATCTACTACAGTTTACTAGCAAGTTGTCCCGAGGGAAAATCCTAAAAATTCAGAGCTCAAGATCAAAAGTTTCATGATTTTAATTCCATAACATAGGTCATGATAATAAGATGCAAAGGAAAAAGGGAGGCAGGTGCAGGGGGGACCTAGAAAATGCCTGGGGACTTGATAATACTACAAACAGTGAGGTGGAAGCACTTGCTGTTTTGCAGGGCCTCGTCACTCTCAAGTCTCAAGGAAAAAGGAGCCCATAAGGTCACTGTAATTGGCAATTCCATGATAATTATAAGAGCCCTGTATACCCTTGTGTAGTTAAGAACCATATGATGGCAGAGGTTGCTCTTGCATGTGGGATGAATTGGTTAGTCAATGGATTAATACCAGTCTTGCTTGATGAAGAGGGCATTGTTTGCAAGCAGAGGAAGAGGATGGAAGTTTATCCAGCTCTGTTCTCCATGGTTTTGGAGATTTGAGTCTCGGTGAGGACACAAGCCTTTCTGGATCACTCTGTCACCTAAACAAGAGCTCCATCTGGAATTAAGGCCAACAACACTGGCACTATGGCATTGGCAAAGGAAAACCCAGCAACACAGGTAGACCTGAACACCAAAGCCCCTTCTGGGCATTCAATTTCTAGTTCACTTTCAATTTCACTTTCAATTTTAGAGCATGTTGTCATTTTGTTCTTTGACTAGGCCAATATGTGAGGCAGTACACCTGTGGACCTACTCCTAGGTAATACTGGACAAACAATTCAAGTACTTTTTGAATGGATTATATGTTATTGAAGACTCTAGGTTAAGGCTTGTCAGATCTACCCTTCATTTTGTAAACCCTCATTGTACACTTTGATCACGATGATTTTAATATAAACTTTTAACCTTTATTGTGAAAAAAAAGATGAAGAGGGAAGGCCTTCAGATATGCATCAATGAATAGAGGTTGGCAAGCCCCAGAGGTAGACATAGAAAGTATCCTATAGGCAGATTGTTAGATATACCCGGTGTCTTAAAACTAGCTGAACCAGAACCAAGAGGTTTGACTGGTTCACCCTTTGTTGACCTTGAACCAAGGTGTGAAGCAATTCGGCCAGTTTGACTGGCTTGTTCGACCAGGTTCACCAATTCAAACCATCATTTTTTATCAAAAATATATTAAAATTTTAATTATGTATTTTTTTGTGAACCAGTTCATAAACCAAGTCGTCGGCCAATTCGAATCCAAGTCCAATCTCACCCTTGACCAATTCTGAGTCTGATTCCAACTTTTAAAACATTGTACATAGTACATACCAAAGGTGATCAGTGATATGTTTTCACATATGGAGAGTTTTGCTAATAGCCTGATACACAACTTCAACAGAGCAACACACCATCTTCTAATATATATGTGGATAACTTGTACAACCACTAGGCATGATTTGAGCTATGTTGTGAGCTTCACTTCCACATTCATCATTCATGACAATGCTGAAATTAGATTGCTAGATATGCCAATGTCAATCAGTCTTATGTTTCACACATGGAGAGATTTGCTGATACACAGTTTCAAGAGAGAAGCATACCATCTATTAATATATATGGACAATTTAAATTTTATATACCCCTTGAACTCACTACCATGTTAACAGTGTTTCCCTTGAAAAAGGAACACATGTTCAAACATCTTGAAGTTGGTTATAACTTTAGTAACAGACTAACAACAGACTATAACAGCATAATCAAACAGGCATAGACAACATAGAATGTTACACCTAAAATGCAATTGAAGACAATTCCCCACCTAAGTTTTGAAATCAATTGGTTTTCAAAGATGCAGAGGAAAGGTCTTCAGATATGCATCAATTAATAAAGGTAAGCAAGTCCTATAGGTAGACATACAGAGTATCCCATAGGTAGATTGCTATTGATCATTCTTATGTTTCACATATGGAGAGATTTGCTGATATACAGCTTCAAGAGAGAAACATACCATCTATTGGTATATATGGACAACTTATATAAGCATTGAACTCATTACCATGTACCAAATAATTTCCTCGAAAAAGGAACACAGCAATCAAACATCTTGAAGTTGGTTACAAGTACAAATTACAACAATCCATAACAATATAATCAAACAAGCATACATTAGATAGTTTAAACATAGCCCCAACAGTTAGCTCAATCAATTGAACCATCCACCCACAGCATGTTGCTGATGGGGAGGCCATAGGTCACAGGTTCAAATCTGGTAGAGTTGCTCAGGGTTACTAGCCACTATTGTTGCTGGTGGTTGAGCTGCCCTCCAACTGTATTCCAGAGAAGAGGGTGGATCTTGCAAGGTTTTCCTTGGAAAAAAACAGATGGTTTATACATACTCCAAATAATATGTATTGTTGCTAGAGAGCAATGGTTAAAAACATAGTTACCAAATTCTGCCAAACCAGCTGAAAAATTTTGAAAATTCGGCTATACTACAGTTTGGTGAAAATTCACTCCCAATTTGATTCAAAGTCCAAACAGTTACAGGAACAACTCTGTTACTTGTGTTGTGGGAACAACCTGATTGCTCATTACAGGAAGAACAGGAAATAATTTTGTCATTATGGTTCAATTAATAGTAAAAGTGTGCAGTTGTTTGCTTAAGATCTGAATGCATAACGAGTGGTTTAGGGCTCCTGGTCAAGGCTGTAGCGATAGCCTGCATTGCCAATTGTTATGTATCACTACCATAGACTGCTTGGGTCCCAAAATAGCTTTGCATTCCAATCGTCAAGAGTCACTGTCACTTAATTCAAAGTCCAGATAGGGGGCCGATCAGCCAACATTGTTAAACTGCTCAATCTGCTTCATGAACAGGTTTTCTCACAGGGGATGTGAGCTTGTTTAATCATTAATGCTATTTAATCTATTTTTCCATTTTTCTAAATTGGACGGGGGGTGTTCAAGATTGTTAGTAATCTTCCACCATACATTAAGAATTACATCGGTACCACACCATATCGGCACATAAACAATTAATAGAATCTTTTCTTATTTGAATGCCTGAATCTCAACACATAAGTAAATATTTGAAGATAAGCAGAATTTTTCCCCTCTAAATTTTCCCGAAAAAATTTAAAACCAGATTTTTCTCATCCTATTTTTTCAAAACTGTACCAAATTTAAATTCAAACTTGGGTAACTATGGTTAAAGCTATTAGAAATTTCCTAATGGAGCAGTTAAGTAAGACACAGTTCCATGGTAGAGAAGTAAAATATAGCAAGACAACATAGAAAGTTATACCTAACATGCACTTGAAGATGATTTTCCATCTAAGTTTGAAAATCAAGATCTTCGTAATGAGTTTTATTGGCCTACCTCCTCATCTGATAGATACATTAGCAGCCAATTTGAAAATACTAGATCAGCAGACCCTGGTTCTATTTTGAGGTCAGCGGACGTAACATCAGCACACATAAATTCGACATTCTTGAAGTGGCCATTTGTTTCTTCGTTCTGAACAAAGCAAAGAATGGTTATTTGATTTATGTAAAGCCTTTTGAGTTTCCTAATCTAGATTCAATGATTAAAACAAAGCCATCCAAGTTTTCTAACTTAGATCTGACATGCAAACCAAGAGAAAGATGGAACCTACGAGAAAGGGTCGGGCATACCTTTTTAATTGCACTCTCAATGAAGTCCATAGCTAAAATATGATCAGCTTTCTGTGCTAATTCAACTGTGTAGCGCCCAATGCCAGCTCCTAGCTCAATTACAGACTTACCCTCAAGTGGTGGTAAAAGAGAAATTATCTGCAGCACAGACAAAACATTTATGTTTTACATTTGAACAGATCTRTATTTTGCTTTCAGGTTGATGCTATCTTGTCATTTCCATACCAGAATTGTTGTAGACAAATAGAAACAAGCATCACAAGATCTTGTAAAAACAAATGGAAAATGCTCTCGTAGACTGTCAACCCAAGTGAAGGTGCTGAGACATTTGCTAGCATTTACATAAAACCAAGTAACAATTATAAATTCACAAATCTTCATTTCAGACTCATAAACAGCCCAGATTGCCTGCCACTGGATAGAATCCATCATTAGTATGAACATTCTTTTATCAAGAAAAAGAAAACGGAGGCCTGAAAAAGATTTGCAAGTGTTTGACATAAGATGAAACCTGTGTTATCAACTTATATGAACTCAAAGTCGAAACCTGGCATATTTAACCTATGAGATTAAGATTCTTTCATGTCGAAACTCGAGTCAGAAGTATGTTGCATAGCCAACTTAGCTTTCACATTGAGATCCACAATGCCACAACTCAGATCAGAATCCTTTGACCTAATCAGCATGGCTTTGCTGGTCAAGATCTGACAGTGCGGCAACTTTAGAGCTGAAGGCATTAATTTAATCATCAACATCAGATTAAGATTCCAATATGTTGCAACCCAAGCCATAGCATAGATTGTCTTAAGTTTTCTCCAAAACTCATATATTGTCAATGCAGAAAGGGAACCATTGCAAACTAAACTCCTTTGCTGATTGAGGTCACATTTCCTGATTCATTCGCCTTACAGTCACCAAACCAGATACCTAAACCTCACCTGCTTATAGTCCTATAAGCAGACATAATTTACACTTACATTGGGTGATATGATATGGTGCATCTTATCACTCTCTCCATGAGAATCGGTTGAGTACTACCGGTTAACTGCTATGTCAAACAGACTGACTTTAATAGTTTTATTTAAATGCTAACTGACACCAGAAAATGCTACTAGGCTTCAAAAATACCTTCAACAGTGCAAATCACAACAAATTTATACAAATTAGTATTTCTGTCTCTCTCTCACACAAAATAAATAGAGAGACCATCTAAACTCACTTTTGTAGAAATCAATATTTCTGTCTCTCACACACAAAATATATAGAGAGAGACCATCTAAACTCACTTTTGTACTTTTAATCTGAACAGTGATTTTATACAAATCACCAGTCCACGTTTATTATATATATTCTGCTACTCAATTTCAAACGAACCAAAGACCATCACTCACTTTTGTGCTTCTAATCTAAACACTCGTTGCATACACATGGGAGAGATCTATGTGTACATACAACATATATGGGAAACAGGAAAAAAAAAATGGAAAAACAGAATACTCCAATGTCAAACAAAAGAAAGAAAGAAAGGAAAACAAAAAATAGAGAGCAAGAAAAAAGAAGTAAAGTAGTATAGATCCATTTTAAACCTGGATTTATCAACCATCAAGAAGGATCAAATCCTTCTAGATGCAAATCTCAAGTTTTCGTCACTGTTACATGCATTTACTAACAAAAATAACATAGAAAATTAAGTAAAAAATATTTCCTACAAAATTACCTAAATTACCTTGAAGATTTTAAATCAACTCCATGCCTGATAGATCCACGGTTAAGAGAGATCTATGCTATCATACATAAAAGCCGAGAGAGAAAGAAAAGACTAGTGACCACTTTCTTTGTAGTGATGAAGCTATCCAGGCAGCATTAAATCAAGGAACTCGTCACTAAATATAAAACACACTATGTCAAGCAGGTTGTGATCAGCTGGTTAAATCAAATCACTAGCAATGCTTAGATCTGGGTTCAAAACCACCTAAAGACGTATTCCCTTGTTAATATGGTTAAAGGTAAACGAAACAAACACTCTTCAACAATAATATTCAAATCCATTAGATGATGGCCTATGACAACCATTCACTGAAACAAATTCTTGCAAATGATAAATTCTTTGAATTTGCCAATATTATAAAGGAGAACCCAGATCATAGATCAACATTTTCAACATCATTGTGATATAGACTCCTATGACAGCAAGCATTACCTCCGGCCTTTCTTCCTGATCTAGCTTTGAAGCCTGACTATCAAGCATCATGGCTTCCAAGCTCAGAACAACAGAATGCTCCTTCCAGTAGTTCAATTGAAGAGCCCTCTCGCCTGAACACATGCATTCAGCCTTAATAACCATAACCCACCTCAATAATCACCAAATCAACCCAGAATAAGCAACTAAACCAGAAATTCAAACGATCTGACAAATCCATGCCACCAATCGGATTCAAATAGAAGAGAAATCAAATTACAAGCAAATTTTAACTACAAAATCAAAAAACCCTTGAAATTTTCGATCAACAAGCGAAAACCCAAAACAAAATGCGCAATGCACTTACCATTGACGGCCATGACTCCTGAAAATGTGATACCCAGAAAAGACTGGATGAGAACTAAAACCAAAAGCTAACAAAGGTGATGCTAGCAGCCTTCAATGGCGATACGAGAGCGAGAAAATGTTCTTGATCTGCGGTTCGAGTCTATTCCTTTCTGCTTCATGGGCCAAGACTCTTTTCCTGATCCAAATGAAAGAATGCTCGCAGATTTATAGCCCGAGTGAGCTCAGATTTGTGGGATTTTTCTAATTAGTGGTGCGTTTAAAGAGACAAATGCAGGCGCATTGGGATTTCGAGAATTAATTAACAACATGCAGAGGGCTGTAGATCGTCAGCCTCCTGGTGTCTGTACGGCGCATTATTTTCCGGCTTATTGATCGCTGTTTTCTGGTTACTACACTCTCCTGAAGAAGCGAAGAGGCGATTATTGGGTACAGTAGCGAAGAAAGAAGAAAATATATAGGCGTAAGCCGGCTAGGAGATAAAAGATCTGCTTTTTTGGGTAAAAAGGATCCGTTTTCGAATTTAAAAAAAAAAAAATAATGCAGCGAAATGGGGTGTCATAAGTTTTAGATTAGTCTAAAATTTTCAAAATTGATTAAAACTCATTGTGTTATATATACAGAGCTTAGAACATCATGAAACTCTCCGCAGACTTAAATTTCTGTAGAATTTATGTCAATTCGAAATTTGTTGCCCAAAAAATAATCCTTTTCCTGCCAGATTACCCAGAAAATTAATCCTTTTAATACAAGATTACTCCGGCTGAGAAGCTTTCTGTTACAGGATCCAATGGATCCATAGAGATTCTCCACCAATAAGAATCATCCACGTGTTCAAAAGATACCGCTGACGTCTCGTTGGGCGCGAGCTTGTCATTTGACGGTCTTTTTTCTCACTGTCTCGCAGGTAACAACCATCGGGATCGCATGCCGCGAAATGACGTGGAATCTGCCAACAACAGCCGCATCGTCCTCTGCTGTCGACCGGCATAAGGTGAAATTTGTCGTTAAGTCCACGTGTCAATATAGGTATGGAAATATCGACCGACGGTGACGTCTGGGGATAGAGAAACGTGCTGAATGCATACTCTGAACTGTTTTCCCGTCACGTGAACAGAAAAAACAAAACAATAAAAAGGAAAAACTATGAATAACTTACATGTGAAGTTTGGCATATTTTATGTAACTGGCATAATATAGGATTGGTGAAGGGGACATGTATAACCAAAATATTGAAATGGACAAAATATTAATAATAAATATCTGAATGTGGTATTTTTATATAAATATCATAATAAAGGAGGGGGAGGGGGATATGCATGGGATGCGTCTAAATGTGATTAACATTTCACATCTGTTTTTAATGTAGATAAGTTTTCTCTCGATAAAGAATCTGTCTATAAGTTTATGAAACGTTCAAAAGATAAAAAAAATTCAGATTTGTTTTTAAGTTTATGAAACGTCCAAAAGATTAAAAAATTTCAGATTTGCTTCTAAGTTTGTTGACACTTTTAAAAGACGGTTTGCTTTCGAACGTTAACAAATTTGTTTTACAAGAATTTTTTTGAAGGACAATCGGTTTTTATAAGTGGATGTAATTTTTTGGATATGTAATAGGTCATTATAGGCCTCTGCTTTTTGTTTTTGATAGGTGTCTTGTAGGCCCTTTGTAATAGGATCAATAGTGAATCTCTTGCTCTTTGCTTCTTCTTGGTGATTAGTGCTTTGTGCTTAAGGATTGTACTTTCAATTTCACTAAAATCAAAAGTATGTTTTTTTGGGGAAAAAAAAGTAAAGTGTATTTATGGTTAATATTAGCATGCAATGGTTGTATATGAATGCATTTCAGTTATTTGAGAGTTCTTCTCATGATATCTTGAAGTTATTATATATAATTTATTATGATGTTAATTGGGTTTAGCTTGGGTGGTTGGGAGGAATGATTATTGTCCTTTCCACCCATATTCAATTCCCACAAGTGATATGTTGAACTCGTAATGAGTATTGTTGTAATGGCTCTGAGCTCTGTTGTTGATTGGTCTTGTGCCCTGAAGATTCTAGGGTCTACCTTGGGTATCATCCTTGAAATGAGGGGAAGTACTCGTGGGTTTTCCCCAAACTTTATAACCTGGCAAAAATAACTCATCATAATAACATTCTTGAGAGTTGTGCACCACATCTACAGTGTATGTATTTAGGTTTATCATGATGTATTAGAGTACTTTTGACAAATGCCCACTAATGGATGTCTATAATACCATAACTTTCAACCATTATATGATTCAACATAGAGTGATGGGAAAAGATTCCACATCAATCACTGAGCTCAATATTGGGCTAATTGCACTAATTAAAAATGAAGTTAAAATGTTAAACATGTAATCTCTTGAAGACACATGTTGTAAACCTAAGTTAGAAAAGCTTTGGATGAAACTTAATAGTGGTATTGGCACTTCCATTCAAGGAAACAAGACCACTACAAAATATGATATGACAAAGAAAACATTCAATGAGATCATGCAATAAAAGGTTGACTCTAAAATGCAAAGGGTAAGCACAGTGCCTCCTCAAAAGGCAAATGTATATGTTTATAATTATTGCAACTATAGGATATAAGAGACATGGTTATTAGAAACTATATCTAAGAGATTTTTTAAATTTACCACGATAGAGTAGGAAAATCAAGATATAAGGTATGAATCTACAATATAAAGTATAACATTGATAGAAGTAGCATAATCGAGTGGCACAAAACACATGAATCTTTCCTCAATTTAGACCCAAGTCATGGAAGGACTTGTCATTGTAGTTGTATCCAACTAGAAATTATCTCGTACAGAATAGTAATAAGAATAGTGTGCCTATGATGGCACATCCTAGACCCTAATCCTTGATTTGGATACATAAGCACAAGGACTTATGCATCCAATACAAATGTAAAGTGGCATTTGCTATCTTAGATTATATAAATGAACTAGTGTTTGATAATGTTCTTTTATAAATTCGTAGAATGTGTTTTAGAAATCCATATCCATGGGATTGAAATGTGATGCATCCTTATCACTCAAACTAGTGTAGGCTTGTCAAAATCAACGAATCCAATACAAATATAAAGTGTCGTTTGATATCTTAGATTATATAAATGAACTAGTGTTTGGTGATGTTCTTTTATAAATTGTGTAGAAAGTGTTTTAGAAATCCATATCCATGGGATTGAAATGTGATGCATCATTATCACTCAGACTAGTGTAGACTTGTCAAAATCAACAAAAATTACTTAGTGAGAGCAAAAAGATCCAACATCCTTTGCACTTATTTTAGATATTAAAACCTAGAAATTGATCGAAGATCAAACTAGTTCACTTAGTTTTGAGACCAAAACTAATATGAGAGTGACACTCTCCAATCATCATCAAGGCATTGAGGCCTTGTCATTCATAGATTCAAAGTGACCAAATAAATCAAAGGAGAAGAAGGAGTTGGACCAGTTGATTCAACATTATTTTGAGTTATTCTAATAGCCTCACAAAATTCCTCCAAGTCCTAAAAGTGAGCAATTCATTGACCTAAAATAGGGATTTGTTTAAAATTATACTTGCTTGCTAAAACCCAATTATCATCTATAAACTTAGCTTTTTCTGTAGCATCCATCATCATTTGGTTTAACTTCGTATAAAAAGAAATTGAATTGGCCTTGGAAAGAGTTTGGATAGTACAACAAGATAGTGATAGGCTCATGGATGTGATTGATATTTACTTTTAAGTAGTAAAGTGTATTTATGTTGGAAGTACACGGACATAATGTTCATATTT
>SNQJ01S0037849.1:30684-53760 GCA_010110895.2 Picea sitchensis
CCTATTATTTTCTTTAGTATTGCAGTTTAGAATTTGGATCCAAAACTTCTTAGGATCCAGCTTATATAGTTGTGAAAGTTGCTCTTGCCTTTTATTGATATAGTACATTTTTTTCCTTTTAATTAGGGCTTTGTACGTATTGATCTTATCGAGTTTTAAAGACTCATTAGAAGCATCCCTAATGGCTTTCCTAGCAATTTTACATTCTTTATCATACCAAGGGTTGGTCGTTCTATTATTCTTTTTATAGGACACCTTGAAAGATAACTTGTTAATAGAAGTGGAAAGGGTAGTTGTAAAATTATGATAGAGTTCTTCAATGTTGTCCTTATAAGTTAGGAGATTTAATTTACTATTTAAATCCTTTAAGAAAATGTCAACTTGTCAAAGTGTAGATTCCTTTGATTATCATAATTCTCTTCAATGGTGCTCCTATGCATGGAAAAGTTTTGAGTTAGGGTTAAAGGTTTATGATCAGAGTCAGGCTCATGGTCATTTAAAAGGTCAAAAGTTGTTATTTGGTTGGAAACGGGGATATCAAATATCACATAATCTACAAAACTACTACCTAGCTCGTGAATACAAGCCATCTGGTTGGATTTTGGCCACTTCATTACTCCATTACAGATTATTAGGTCTTGAGAGCTGCAGAGCTTAACCGACCCAATACCAAACAAATTCTCAATTAGGTCTTCAGAGCTTCTTTTGTAGTTATTAGATAAAACAAGGTCCTCATCTAGCCATAAAGGATTATGGTTGGAATCAGTACTTAAAAGAGTAGCTTGTTTAGTTGCATTCATAGCATTAAAGTCTCCTAGCAAGAGGATATTACCTTCATTTTTCAAACTATAAATATCTTGTTCTAAATTATTATAGGGACAATTGTTATATAGATTGTTTTTCTTATAAAAAATAGAATTAATAGGTGCAAAATAACAAATTTCTATATACATCTTCTTAGCATTGGTGTTTGGAATTTCTATCCAAATGTATTGATTGAGAGGGTCAATCTTATGAAGTTGAATGTGAGGAGAAATGCTCTTTCTAATATAACAAGGTATGCCTCATATCCCTCTACGGTGGGATTTTTTGTTCCATGTCGACCACAAGACAAATCCTTCTATGTTAGGGACCTTAGACTCCTCATGCTCCCAAGTTTCAACTAGACAGATAATATCAATATCACTCGGGATCCAACTTATCATGGGACCTTTGCGCCATGGAAAGCCACGACAATTCCAAAAAAGGATCACGAGTGTCCTAAATTCCTATTTATTATTATCCTTTTGGTCTCTATCCTTAACAATAGATTTTCGATTTCTAATTATTGTCCATTTTCCTTCTTTCTTGGCTTCTTTTACCTTTTGAACTTCCTTCCTTAATTCAACTTGGTCTTTGGGAATGAGGTCTTCATTTATAAATATTCCTGACCCTTATAAGCTCAGAGATTTACTAAGTATGTTATATTTATGGTCATTACAACTTACTTTGACACGGATCAACCTATCTTTGTGATGAATTATTTTTCTTAGCCTCTTTGCTTCTATGAGATAAGTTGTGTCAATTTGTGATTTATTAGTTAGTTCTTCTTTTACTATTGCTAGTGTATCCTCCTCTTGTTGTTCTTTTATACCAAAAATTATGAGGTTCGAGGATCTTTTGTTACGCTCATGGTCCTGTTCGATTAGCTTATTCATTTCGTATTTGATGGGTTTGATATCCAATTTGTTTTCCATATTACTGAGGGTCAAATTGTTGGTTAGTTTTTCTTCTAGCTCTTTAATCCTATCTCTCAAGTTGTGATTTTCTTCAACCCCTCCTTCTTTAGTTGTTTGTTTATGTTTTTACATTTCTTAAATCATATCCTTCATTGTCTGCAATTCACTCTTGAACCCTAAGAATATATCCTCTATTTGATTTTGAATGGTATCTTTAATTGTTTTTATCAATCATTGCCTCTAACTCTATTTGGAGTTTTATGTCTCTTTCTTCACTCCTTTTTTCTAATGATTCTAACTCTATTTGGATTTTGGCATCTCTCTCTTCTCTCCTTTTTTCTACTGATTCCATATAGTTGTAAATGATATCTAGGGTGATTTTGGGGGGCATCCCCCTTGTTAGGCTGAGTTTTTGGAATAGGTGGTGGAGTTCTCATATTAAAAAGAAGAGAAAAAAAATGTAACAATTATTATTTTGGATTGACTTTAAAAATGGAAAATATTTTTTTTTAATTGATAATAATGGTAATAATTATTATCTCTCAAATCAACTTTTACTTATGAAACTTATAATAAAAAATATTTAAATCTCTTTACCTTAAAAGATTATAAATATATTTTAAATTAAAATTGAATCAAAGTAAAAAGTGACTCACCTCATTTCACCTGTCCATTTGCTCAACCAGTTGAAGAAGCCAAAAATAATTTATGAAAACAACAGAGAAGTTGTGGAGAGACCGAGAGAAACTATAGAGATTATTCTGGAAAAAAAGGTAAAAACCAAAGAGAAGTATTATTCTCATTCAAAACCATATATATATAATGTTAGAAATAAAATATCTCCTTCAAAACAACAGAGGATTTATTATGACACTCCCTCCCATCCATTGGAAATCGTCAACTCCGAATAAACTTTAGGTCTTCCTAATTGTGGGCTCCATTCGTAACTTCAAAAATAAATATTATATTATAATTTATTATATTCTCATGCACCCCCTTCTTCTCCGAAGGTGGGACTCCAAAGACCAATCACCCACGAGCTTAGTTTGATATTTAATAACATATTTCTTAAAACCCATTGGTCTTCGCACTCCAAACCATTGCCCCATTCTTTGTTCCCAAAAGAGAAAGGATTATTCAATAATAATGTTTGTAAATATTATATAAATATTTTCAAGGTAGGAGGATTTTTATAACTCCAGGGATTTGAAAACTAATAATTAAAAAATACTCTAATATTGACATTTCTTCATGAGCATTGAGCTACTTGGAAAACATATGAATTTAAAACTAATAATTAAAAATACTCTAATATTCACATTTCTTCATGAGCATTGAGCTACATATGAATTTCGTAAATGGGGAAAAATATAAGCATAATTAAAATCTTTTGCACAAAGAAAAGGGATTTCATATTTCCATTTTTCATGCATCACGCATGAATTTCATAAATTTAATATGTGATATTTATAATTTTTATTATTTAACTAGCAATATTTGAATAGTAAAATTAGGAATTCTACCATACTTTACCATTATTCATGCACATTTACACTTTACACTAATAACTGGTAAGGTTTAATTTGAAGTTGTGTTTAACGTGTAATTAGAAGAAAATGAGAACCATTTATTATTTTCGAGGATTTTAAAAATAATAAAATAAAATTCATGAAATCTCTTTATTCTGGAAATTACAAACATAATTATATCTCTTCCTTTTCATGGGTAAATGAGTAGATTTGTTTCTTTATTACTGTATTTTACTATTCTTACCAAATTTAAGGGGATTGGTCCTAAGACAAAGAATTACCTCCACAGTAAATTTGGTATTTCTACCAGAATTTACTGCCCACCAAAATTTAAGGGGATTCTTCCCAAATTTAGGAGATTTAACACAAGTTTAATATAAATGTTTATTTATGCCCCAAATAGAATTTTGAGAACTTTTGTATTTTAATTCAATTAGGAAAATTTCATGTTTATTTCCTAATTATTTTTCCTCAATAATCATTTATAGGGACTTTTAATGTTTTTCCATATTTGGGATTATTTCCTAAAGTCCACACAGATCTATTATTCAAAAAAAACACTCTCTCTTCTTTCAGAGGTTTTATAGAGATTTTTAACTCTTCAGTCATCATTTCCCAAGGATGCATTAAACTATACAACACAGTCAACCACAACATCCACTCCCAGAAATCTTATATTAACACACATATAGTCAAGAGATAAGGAATTAAATCAAATGAGTTTCAGCTAAGACATTCTCTTTATTTTACTTAAATTTCTCAAGTCACTTTTGTCGGAAATCAAACTTACACAGTTCTAAAACATAGTATAATTTTTTTTTGATCTAAACACTACATAGATTTAACCAAATATACTTATCTAGGAATCAGATGGTGATGCAACTGTTGGAAGGGGTTCCCTTTTCCTTCGAATCGTAGGCACAACAACTCATGGACGGATTTATCATTGGCCACCCCCTAGCTAGATCATGATGCTCTGAGAGAGACTCTTCCTTTTATTCAACAACAACCGGGGACAAAGGTTACTCTCCTCCTCCCACAGGAACTTGGCAGATCGATTTTCTCTCCACCAAGCAAGGGGGTCTGCCAATGAGTGCTTCCTCAATCACTCATCTTCTCTACAACCCCATTTATCAGCTTGGTTAGAAAACGTTGCCCAACAATTCTTATACCCATAAACAAATTCATTTTGCAGTTCTCTTCAGAACGAGAGAGTTGCACATGCTCTCCCTCTTCAGAAACGGTCACCAGACCCATTCCTATTGCATCCTCTCTTTTTCCCACGAATCTCCTACCTTTTCTTGCCTTCCTCAACAATATTTCGTGGGTCCAATTCCTAATTTTGTGGGTCAAGTCAAGAAGTTTTCCAGATAGGTACTCTTCCCATTTCCTCATTGACTCTTAAGGAAGACTTCTCAACTACCAACTTGACTGGTAATTAAATTCTCTGGGTCAGAGGAATGTTCTGGGTCTAAACAATTTAAATCCAACAGAGTACTGGTCTGGTAGAGATCATCTCAACCATTAATGGTCCCCCTCACAATCTCTCTCATGCATCATGATCTACCTTGACAACCCCTTCAACAGTTATGCAACATCTTCCATTTTAATTAGTAACAAAATATATATACATTACCTTTTATCAAAAGGTTCATCAATTCCAAAATCCACACATAATCAGTCTGCCCATAGTCTTTTAGCAGGTTATAGTTATATTTACAAGTTGGGGGAAACTGGGGTATTACAATAGGTATGCCACAAAAGGTATACGTATGAGATGGAGTCATGGAGGAGTTGTCTGGGCCTGCCAGAGGACAGGCCACCCTTAAAAAAACCAATAAGTTTGGACATAAGGCTCGTTTAATTTGACCTATCATCAAGTTTTTGTTGGTCGGATGTTTTGGATGTAATTGGCAACGAGAAAACATTTAAGTTGTGCGATATTAATAAAAACTAGGAAGAAAACAATGAATACAGGGCTATCGACACCAAAATTAGAGATCGATCATCGATTGCTTAAATCACAAAATAAATAAATGTTTTTTAATAAATAAATGTTTTTTAATATTTTAGAAAAATAAAAAATAATTCAATTAATTCAATACTTTGAACTAAAGAAGAAAATTTATGGTCAACCCCATGTTAATAATTAGTTAAGGGAAAATCGATTACTAAATCTCATGACACTAAGAATATTTGGGATGGTTTAACGCTTAAGATCAAACTCCTCAGTGGAATCGAGAATGTAGATGGGATTGCTAGTCATTTCACAACAACTCATGCGATCTAATGCCAACACAATTACAGTTATGCAGGCAATTAACAATAGACGACATGAGAAGCTTTCAGTAAGCAACAAAAGTTCATTATCTGTAAAAAAAAGTTCATGGTCAGGACATCCACAACAATTTTTTTGCTTCTTATTTTAAGGCATATTTTATCCTTCCTAGAAATATGGTTAAAGTGCTTAGGCGGATTACCATATGGCTAATTGGTTAAATATTGAACAAAATATTTGTTCTAACTTGACGAGGTGTTGATTAGATGCAAAGTTCAAATCTCCCCAAATGTTAATTGGAAACTTGAGCAGTACAACATATTTATATGCTAAGTTGTCAAGTAAAAGAGTCACGGTTTCAATTAAAATATTCAAAAAACAAAATAATTGCAATGCCAAATAAATTGTTTATAAAATATTGGAATATGTACAGTGAACATGGATAAATTATGGAGAAGAAAGCATAATTCATGACCAAAATAAATTGAAATTTATTTAAATTACCTCATCGTCAAGTACAAAAAATGGTAGAGTATTTATTTCTCGTGTCGTCGGTTCAACAATAAGGGGTTGGTTTCAATAACCAATCTGATTTAAGAAAAATGGTTTTAAATGATTAAAAAAAATCAACCTACAATGTAGAACCTTTGAAAAAAGCCCAATTTTTTTTGGTCAACCTCAAGTAATAAGTGGTCAATAACATATCTAATGATATATACCACCACAAGGCAGGTATAATAAGTGAATATGTTACAAAGTGATTAGTCCCTTTTAAATATAGAAATTGATCAAGTAAATAAACACTTATTAGTAGCAATGAGTTTGATTTGGCATTAATTTGCTTTATATTTTAAATTTGTTTGTAAAATGTAATGTTTCACTTAAGAAAATAAATATATATTTGTTGATAGAGTAAAAATATTTATTTTTCTCATCTCTAATTGGTTAATATATTTCAAGTCTTATTGTTGCCTTCACGTATTTCAATATTTAAAATTAATTGCATAATCAATAACAACAATTCTAATTGGTTGTACAACCTATATAGCACTTATTAAACCACCACAATAAAAATATTTTTTTAAATTTACATTTCCCAATATAGAGGAAGAAATGAATAGTGATGTTGTTGTTTTGGATGTGTCATATCATAACATATTAAAATATTATATAAATTAAATATATATTATGTATTTTATAATATATATGTTAACACATTAAAATACTATATGTATTAAAATATGTATTATAATATTATATAAATTACGAACATTCCATCATAGGGGATTTTTTGTCGGACTTGAGTCGCTGTGAGCCCACGCGTCCGAACCAGGGCTCCCTCTCGTCGCCATGGAGGCGTTGGGCTCTTCCCAGGTTCCTCCCCCTCTGTCTCCTCCAACAGCCGAGAACACATTCAATTCCTTGCTGGCTTCTCTGCCGAAAAATAAGAAAACTGAACCCCCCTAAGTTCATGAAAAAGATGAATGATATTCCAGAAATCTCTCTCCCCCCCGAGAGACCGATCCAGGTCACCTTGTCACTGGCGGATCGCGCCCTTGTGGGATAGTTCACTAGCCTTTGGCCCTCACCAAAATCAATGGAGAACTGGGTGGTCAAAAATTGGACGCCCTTGATCAAGCACAATGTAACCTCGTACTTCTTGGGGAGAGGCTTCTTTATGTTCGAGTTCACCGCAAAAGAGGATAAAGATATGATGTTTCAGAATGGGCCCTCAGAGCTTGTATCTCAACAAGTGGATGCCAGACTTGGATCCAGAAGTGGACGTTCCTACGACTGTTCCAGTTTGGGTTAGGCAGCCGAACCTCCCAGTGCACTGCTGGAATTGGGACTCTTTGCAGCACATAGGCAACGCCTTGGGTAAATTTATTGACCGGGTGAACAATAAGGACCAATATGAATGTGCCTGAATATGCATCGAGGTCGATCTAGAGGTGGGACTCCTGGAGGCAATAAAAATCAATGTCGGTAGTTGGACTCATCTGGAAAAACTAGATTACGAGCAGCTTCCTTTCAAGTGCAAAAAATGCCATGTTTACGGTCACTTTTCCAGGGGTTGCCTGAGTAATGGAGAGAAGGAGGAAGGCTGGAATCAGGTTAAGCAAACAAATATCTCCCATAAAACCCCCAAATTCAGGGCTCCAAATGGCAAAGGCCCTCAGTCGGTTTCTGTTCAGCAAACCTCTTCCTTGAACGGTCAAGCAAACAAATTTGGGCCCTTAAGCTCAGCCCCAAAGGAAACCCAGGAGGTCGAAAAACAAAAGACACCTTCCCCTGACAAAGGGGCACCCATAGGCCCGAGGACAGGGGAAAGTGCCTCAGAAAGCCTCAAGGAAAAACAAGCAGAAGTTGAAGAGGAGGAACAAGACTCGGAGGAATCAGAGGAGGAAGGAGAAATAGGGGACACACAAACTTCGGCCAGAAGATCGACAAGAGGCCAAAATTCTGCCCGAGATAAGAGAGAGCAGGAAACCTACAAAGATAAGCTTTAGGGAAACCAACAAAACCTTGAGAAACTCTTGGCAAAAACCCCGAAGATGACAAGGAATCAGACTCAGGGCTCCAAGGGAGCTCAACACACTCAAAAAAGTAAGTGATGAAGGTTGTCTCCTAGAATTGCATGGGTATGGAGAACAAAGTGAAAGAAGAACTTGTGAGAAGCCTCATAAGGATAGAAACCCCAGACATCCTATTAATCCAGGAGACAAAAATGGAGGACAGAGACTTCCTCCAAATTAGTAATAAATTTTGGAATAAAGGTGGAGGACTGGCCGTCTCTGCTCGAGGAGCCTCAGGTGGGCTGGGCTCTCTTTGGAACAACAACAAGTACTCGTTGGTCACTGAGACTCTAAATGATCACTATTTATACCTGAAACTCCAACATCTGGACACAAAGGAGGTCTTCAGTCTCTTCAATGTGTACGTCCCAGTTAACGCAGGGGAAAAAAGGCCTGTTGGGACTCCATCAGAAATTTGGCAGAAATGGAGAATATGGAAAACATCATCATCGCTGGCGACCTCAATCTCACCTTGCTTTTGTCAGAGAAGCAAGGAGGCAGCATTGTCAGGAGTCCGGCAAGGGAATGGGTGGAGGACCTCATGCAAGATTGGGATCTGCTCGACATCAAGCCCTCCAATGGTAAGTTCACTTGGTCAAACAAAAGAGTCGGTCGTCGTCATATTGCAGCAAGACTAGACAGATTTCTCGTTCAAAGTTCTTTCTTCCTTTTAGTTTTAGAGGATAGAATGCATATTCTCCCTTGCAGTGTTTCAGACCATAAACCTATCAAGCTTGAACTCCTGGCCCAAAAAAACCTAAGCCCTATACCTTTCAGATTTAGCCCTTTATGGGTCAAGGACCCAAATTTTATGAATAAGGTAAAGGAAAGTTGGAGGTTGCCTGTCAAGGGATCTTCCTTCTTCGTCTGGGAGGAAAAACTCAGAAGAGTGAGAGCAACCCTGAAAAGTTGGGCCAAAACTCTCCCTAATCCAACTTCTGAAAGAAAACATGTCCAAGTCAGTCTTGAGCTCCATCAACTACAAACGAAAAGCACATAAATCACAAAAGAAATTCTGGACAGGGAGGCAAACTTACAACAAAAGTATCATAAGGCATGTCTGTCGGAGGAAGAATATTGGAGACATAAATCTCGCAGCATTTGGCTTAAAGCGGGAGATAGGAATACCTCCTTCTTCCACAAACAAGCCCAAGTGAGAAGATGTTTTAACTCCATTTCAGAAATCAAAGAAGATGACACAACCTACAAGGACTTCATCAGCATTAAAAGGGCAACTTCCTCTCATTTAAAAAACCTTTACAGTGAAGAAGGGGAGAGGGCCCAGAACACCAAGTTTATCGATGTGGTACCTTTAAAGATCACCAACAGGATGAATCAAATACTGGAAGCAAAGGTCACTAAAGAAGAAATTAAGGCTGCTCTCTTTGCCATGGAGCCCGATAAAACCCCTGGACCAGATGGGTTTACTGCTAGATTCCTCCAAAATTGTTGGCAGATAGTTGAAAAGGATCTGCATAAACTAGTTCTAAAATCCCAAGCCTGTCAGAAAATTGGGGGCAACACTAATTTTGCCTTCCTTGCCCTCATCCCTAAGGAAAAAGGGATCCAACGCCTTCAACAAATTTCTCCCTATCTCTCTTTGTAATATCGGTTACAAGCTGATAACAAAGGTAATAGCCAATAGATTGAAAAGTATCCTCCCTACTATTATCCCTGAGAATCAAGGGGGTTTTGTTCATGGGATACAGATCGGGGACAACTTCATCTTAGTACAAGAGGCAATACACTCAAGTTTGCATCAAAAAGAAAAGGGTATGGTCGTTAAACTTGATCTAGCAAATGCCTTTGATTGTGTCAGACACAATTTTCTCTTTGATTTTATGCAGAAGTTTGGGTTCGGGAATAATTTCATAAATTGGATTCGGGCTTGTATCTCTGAACCTTGGATCACTATTTTGGTGAATGGGCGAGCGTGGGATTTTTTCAAAGCCACAAGAGGGCGCCGACAGGGGTGTCCCCTTTCTCCCCTCCTCTTCATCCTCCAAGCTTCTGTTCTAATCTTTTACCTGGACAAGAAACAACTAGATCAAGAGATTATGGGCCTGAACATTGCAAGAGGAGTCAAAAATACTAATCACGCGTTGTTAGACAACGATTCTCTGTTGTTGGGCGCAGCCAATACGCTTTCGGCTTCACATTTCAAAGGAGTGTTGGATGATTACTGTGTTGCAACTGGAAGTATCCTAAATAAAGGGAAATGTCATATCTAATGTTGGAATGTTTCTATCAACGCCCTCAATGCCATCTCCAGATGTTTGAGCTTTGCTGCCTCTTCCAACTAGTCTTCTTTCAAGTACCTGGGCCTTCCAATTTTCCAAAAGTCTGCATTTAGCAGAGATTGGCTCCCTCTTCTAGAAAATTTCAAGCTCAAGATTCAGGCCTGGGGCTTCTCTTGGCTCAACCATGTTGGAAAATCAGTGCTCATTAAGGCTGTCCTCATCAGTCTCCCAATCTTCCAATTCTCTGTCATGTTGGCTCCTATCTGTATCCTCAAGAAAATAGAGGATTACATCCGAAAGTTCTTTTGGAAAGGTGGTAAACAAAACGAAAAGAGAATCCCCCTGGTAAGCTGGGACAAAGTCACCAAGCCCCTAATGGAAGGCGGACTGGACTTTAAAGACCTCAGTATCCAAAATGTGGCAATGGGAGCAAAGCAAATTTGGAGAATTATCGCTCCAAAGCCTGGTTGGGCGCAAACTGTTCTGTGGAAAAAATATTTCAGGGGTCAAAGGAAACGTTGTCTTGACAACCCCCTTCCAAAAACTGGATCTCATCTCCTCAAACTCTGCGTTAAATCTACCCCTTTGATAAACCTCCACGCATTTTGGATTTTGGGTAATGGAAAGCTTACAAAAATCTGGGAAGACAACATCATGAACAACCCCCCACTCGCCGAAATCAGCTTTTTGCACGTGTTACGGGCCTGGATGGTCAACGCCGACTTCATCATGCTGTGGGATATCTCTTGTTGGGAAGAATGCAATTGAATTAGTTGGAAGAAGCTCTAGGTGCCATTGGAGATGAAGCACGACTGTGACACGTTTTTTACTCACCTGAAGGGCATGGCCCCGATCCACGCTAGGAGACAAGACAAACGTGGATGGGGCTCTCAATCGAGCAACTACATCGTGGCTCTTGGTTATGCAAAACTGTTGGAACAGCCCCACGTCCCTCCTAACCATGCAATTTGGAAGGGGCTTTGGGGCCACAAGACAATTCCTAAAATCGATTTTTTCTGCTGGCTCATGTGCCACAATAGAATCTTGATTGGGGATCGATTGAAGAAAAGAGGCTTCCAAGGGCCTTCCCGATGCATAATGTGCCTCGAAAATGAAGAGAATCTCTGTCATTTAATGCTGGAATGTAAATTTGCACAAGAGATCTGGAACGAGGGTCTGGGCCCTTGGAGAAACACTCTTAATTGTCCCACCTCCATCGCTAATCTGTTCGCTATCTGGTTAAGCAACTATCCAAGGGTACTCCCAAAAAATGAAAGCTTCAAGGTGGCCTGGCTCTCCTTGCCAAATATCATTTGCTGGCAAATCTGGCTTGAAAGGAACAAGAGAATTTTCAGAGATCAAGTGCAGGAAGTGAAGCTTGTCACGGTCAAGATAAAAAATCAACTGAAAGAAAGCTTGAGCTATCAGCTTGACGAAACCAATTTAAGTCAACATGATATTGAATGGGGAGAAAGGTTGGGCCTCCAGTTTACTCAAGTTGTAAGGCAAAGAAAGCCAAGCAAAGAATGGAAAATTAGACTCAATGAGAAAGACTTTTAAGCCTGGATGAATAACCAGTCCAAACATACTCTACTCTTCGATGGGGAAGCCAAAGGCAATCTCGGAAAAGCTGGTGCAGGTGGTGTCATTAAGAATCTGGAAGGAAGAATTGAGCATAGTTTTGCCTGGGGCTTGGGCCACACTACCAGCATCCAAGCAGAAGTGTTGGCTCTGCTCCAAGGCCTCAAGCAAGCCAAGGATCCAGGCTTCAAAGAGGTAAATGTAATTGGTGATTCTCAGTCCATTATAAAAACTATAGTGGACAATTCGGCTCCCAAAGACTTTAGATTAGCAAGACTAGTGACAAGAATCAAATCCCTAGTTAAAACCTTTCATAGTATAAATTTCTTCCATGTGCCGAGGGAGAATAACAAGGACACGGACTCAGAAGCCAACAAAGCAACTCTTCTTTCAGTCGACACCCTATTAAGAGACAGGGACGAAGATTGGGATCCCATTCCTTAAGAGTTTTCTGTACTCCCATGTTTTTTCGCATTTTACTGAACCAGTTTGTCTGTATACACAAGTTAGGGAAAATAACAGAGATTGATTCGTTGGCTATTTGTAGAAACCTTCGGTTTATAAGTATTCGGGCCTTTGAGATCCTAGCTGTAGAGGAAAGTTGGGCTTCTCCTCACATTTTGTAACCTGTTTAGAGACATTTACGCCAATATTTAAATACAATCCCATACCGTTCCTGTAAAAAAAATATTATATAAATTACAGTATATATTATATATAATATATATATGTTAAACACAAAATATTATAATATATTATATATTAAAATGTATATTATATTTTATAATATATATATGTTAAGATAGTAAAATATTATATATATTAAAATATATATTTATAAGTATTCGGGCCTTTGAAATCCTGGCCGGAGAGGAAAGCTGGGCTTCTCCTCACATTTTGTAACCTGTTTAGAGACATTTACGCCAATATTTAAATACAATCCCATACCGTTCCTGTAAAAAAAATATATACCACAAGATATATTATATATAATATATATATGTTAAACACAAAATATTATAATATATATTATATATTAAAATGTATATTATATTTATAATATATATATGTTAAGATAAAATATTATATATTAAAATATATATTATATAAATTACACTATATATTATATATTTTATAATATATATAAATACATAAATATAAAATATTATAATATAGTATATATTAAAATGTATATTATATTTTATAATATATATGTTAAGATAGTAAAATATTATATATATTAAAATATATATTATAAAATGTGAAATGCTTATTTTAATTTTTTAAATAAGATTTGCATTTGGCTTGCTTAGCTTAACTATAAGCTAATTCAGGTTAATCCCAAAACTATATGGCAACTACATTAAAGTAAAATCATGGCAAGATATTTTGTCCAGTACCGGTTATGACAAATCTATAAACTATGTGTCATTATGGAGGAATAAGGCTTTTTCCATCTCTTATGAGTCTATGTTGAATTCTTTTAAGAAGCTGATTTCTTTTAAGATTATGCAACTAGCTCATTTGTTAGCATATTATTCATGTTTCAAAGTAATCATCATGAATAATTATAGGGTGTTAACTATCATCTTCATTTCCAAATTTACTTAGTAGGGACTAAGCTGCCATGCAACCCTTGTTTGAATATAAAATTTGAAAAAATAAATGAAAAAGAGAAATCATAAAAATATACTTGGTCACATTAATCAATATTTGTCTTCATAAACATTAAAATATAAATATGTAGAATTGGTCACATCAAAATTAAAGTATCATGACAATAATTTGTTTTTAGTAAGTACAAATTAACAAATGACATGTGAAAGTTGACACATGACACTTTTAGAAAATGTCATATAAAATGTTTTTAATTTTCTTTTTTACATTTTAAAATTAAAGTTACACTTTATATTTCATGGATGTGAAAGTTGCCACATGACACTTTTAGAAAATGCCATATAAAATGTTTTTAATTTTCTTTTCTTTTTTATATTTTAAAATTAAAGTTCATAATTAAAGTTATATTTTATATTTCATGGATGTGAAAGTTGCCACATGACATTTTTAGACAATGCCATATAAAACGATTTTAATTAAAAAATAATAATAATTAAAGTTTCACTTAATGTTTTATGGATGTGAAAGTTGCCACATAACACTTTTAGAAAATGTCATATAAAATGTTTTAATTTTTTAATTTTTTTTTTAAATTAAAGTTATGCTTTATGTTTCATAGATATTTAAGTGAAGAGTGAAAAAATGAAACCACTAAAATTTAAGAATCCTCAACTTTATTTTTAATTAAAAAAAATCAATTTAATAAATCATTTTTTGAAAATATTGAAAAAAATTATAAAAATTTATAATATAAAAGCAAATTGATACAAAGCCAAAGAAATTTGACCTGTAAATAAAAAGTATACTCCCAAACTAGGGACTAATAATAATCCTTTATAGGTCTAATTCAGGTGGTTGAGAGGAGGAGTGTTATCCTCTTCTCGTAGGTTTAATTCCCACAAGTGACATGTTGAGCTTTTAATGAGTATATCATTGTAATGGGCTTGAGCCCTTTGTTAACAAAGTTTCGAGTTTTTGCAGAATCTAATTTACCTTAGGAAGTGCTTGGAGGATCTTCTTGATATGTGTATTTCAAGGAAATAATAATAATAATAAACTACAAAGCATGAACTATAATAATAAAAAAATAAAATAAACTAGTGTAGATCCATGTTAACTCCATTTTTTAGGCATCCATATGTTTGGACTTATATTTATATTTTATTCCCATTGGTATTTAATAGATCTCATGTTGAGATGGATCTATATTGATTTAGTTGCAACTAGAGAAGCTAGGTGTATCTTACAATTTGACTAAATAATATTTACTATGCTTTATTTCTTTATTGGAGCTTTTGTTTTCTTAAAGGATCCTAAACATAATCATCAATTTAAGTTGAAGTGTTACATAATTTAATGTATGTGATGTTTTTTTCCAATAGAAAATTATCTCAATTATATTAGAGATTTTTTTTTTTACATCTTTGCCTCCACTTCTGGGCCCTGATCAGGTTTATACCAAAACATAACATAACACTTAGTATAAAAGGCATTACATTACTATAATACTATGAGAGGAGACTGAGTCCTTCTCAAAATGTTACCAACTACAACAATCCAAAAAACATCGAGGAACTGGCAAAGAAACTGCCACTCAAAAACACAACAAAAAAACCAAACAACAATCCTAATAAACACTAATATGACTCTTATGCCCAACTATACCATTGGACCAATGATAATATATAATGCTTCCTTTTAGTTCTCCAAGCTTCTATTTAGATAGAAGATCTGCATCCCTATTGGAGTTCCTGAAAATGTGATCAAAACTGACAACATCGAAACATCTTATCATGTCTCTTATCCTTGCTTTCCATCCCTCGATTGCACATAGTTGAAGACTGCCTCTATTGGTCAACCATTCAATCACCACTTTTGAATCGCCCAAGATTTGCAAGCGTTTGATAGAAAGATGTAATGCCAAACTGAGTGTTGCCCAAGCCCCCATAAGATCTGCTTTTGTGTTAGTTCCTCTGCCACAGTTTAATACCCATCTAATAACTGTAAAATCTGGAAATTTTATAACTCCACCCACTCCGCAACATAAAAACCATCAAGCTGGGATTCCCCATCAAAATAAGTGACTGTAATATTGCTATGTCGAGGTATCCTAATGTTCCTCGGGAGTCTATCCTCTTTTGGTACATCATTGCCAATTTGAAGCGCCATGGACTTAAAGATCACATCGTGAAGAGAAGGAGCGCTCCCCTCGAAAATGGCTCTGTTCCTTTCGATCCATAAGAACCAACATATATGAGCCACTAAAGTCGATGAAACAATATTATCCTCATACTAGTTCTTGAAACACTCTGCCAGTGAGTTACCAATCCAGTTGTTTTTATAACCTTGTATAATTCTCACCTTATCCCAAACCGACTTTGTGAAAGGGAAATGTTGAAATAAATGCTCAATGTTTTCAGATTCTTGTTTACATAGATAGCATAAACCAGGACCTTCCCAACCTCTGGATTGAAGGGTATCCCAGGTGAGAATCTTACCTTCCACTGCCAGCTAAATAAAAAGTTTAATTTTTAATTGGATTTCCCATTTCCATAAAGCTCTTCTCCAACCACTAAGTTTGCTCATATTTTTAGTAGACATAATGGCCCAATATTTTTTTTTACATTGGGGACTCCAAAGTTATCACCACCTGTCCACATCAATGAATCTTTGTTGTCCTAAAGAGATGCACCCAAGTCAATTAGAACCCTTATGAAAAGATCCCATTCCATGGCGAGATCCCCGATAAGGCCTAAATCATTACTATTAAACCAAGAAGAGGAGATTTGTTGTCTGTCGCTGGACTTCCTAGCCTGCACCAACCTGTAAATATTCTGGATATGAAGAGCAGATATCAGATTTAATGAGAGGAAAGATTCCCCCCCCCCCATTCCAAGGATCCTGTCTTTCCCAAGTACTATGAGCTGACCCAATCCCAATTGCAAAGATGATAGAAATTAGTGTCATGATTTCCTTTCCAAAGGAAATTAACCATTAATTTCCTCATGGAATTTAATACAGAGCACTGAATCACTACTAATGACAGCCAATAGACAAATTGACTTTCTAAAACTGACTTTAGTAATGTGAGTCTTCCTCCCAATGATAACCACCTGTAGCACCAGTTATCGATCTTTTTTTCCATTCTTTTGATCAACCAGATCCAATCTACAACACGCTAAGGACCGGTCTTTAAATAAAAACTGAGATACTTGAATCCCGTAGCAAGATCAGTAAATTTAAAAGGAAACAAGGATTTATATGGAGATAACTCTTGCTTCGTTAATCTTGCTTGATGAAAGGTGGATTTTGTAGCATTTATCAGTAAGCACGAGGTTGAGCAAAATGATTTAAATATTTTATCTATCTCCCACCATTCCTGCACATTAGCATTGGTCATAATAATTACATCATCAACAAATAAAATATGGAGGATTTTAATGGTTCTAGAGACATTTATACCTGCCAACTTCCCTTCTCTTTGACTTTCCTTTAATAATAAACTTAATCCTTTCATAACTAGGATGAAGAGCAAGGGAGACTATGGGCAACCTTGCCTTAAACCTCTTCCACTTTTAAATAAATTTGTAGCCTCTCCATTTATTAATATAGCAAAAGAAGTTGAGACCACACAACTCATGATCCAGTTCGTTACCTTTATACCTAGACCTATTTGTAGCAGAATCATCCTTAATAGGTCCCAATTAATACAATCATAGGCCTTTTGTAGATCCAGCTTTAAAACCAAAGATTTTATCTTCTTTTTTTTTAATGTTGTGAAGGCATTCATGAACATTTCCTATAGCATCTTGGATCCGACATCCCTATAAAAAACCCAGCTGCTCCTCAGACAACGATCTAGACAAGATAGGATTTATCTGATTTGCTATAATTTTTGAAATTATTTTATAGCAGAGGTTGCACAGAGATATTGGTCTCCCTAAAAGAAAGAGGCTTGTTTACTTTGGAAACTAATGTTATGAAAGTCGAATTTAAACCTCATGTAATGTTGCCTTTTTGTCTCGACTTTTCAACCATATTAAGAAGATCCCCCCCGACCAGATCAAAGACGTGTAAAAATAATTCCACAGTCCAACCGTCTGGGCTCAGACTCTTATCGATCTTGAACTTTTTTAGAATATATTTTAATTCCTCCAGTTGGATCGGAGAATACAATACCTCGACTTCAGCTTCTGTGACCATTCTAGAGAATTTTTCCACCACTCGGACTTGATCTGTAGTAGAAAGATCTTCATTCTCCTTGAAAAAAAGTTTAAAATGTTTGATAGCTTCGGCTTTAATGTTCTTTTGTCCTGTGTGAATTTTCCCCTCATCATCCATGATCTCCCATATATATTTGTTATTGCGCCTAAAATTTGCAAAATTATGAAAAAAAAATGGTATTTTGATCACCGCTCTGAATCCATATGGTCCGGCTGCATTGGCGACATAATTATTCACTTTCTTTCATTAAATGGTTTCTTTGTTCCAATGTTTTTAATAAAGATTTGTCCTCTAAAGTAATACCACCTTCCAAAGTATTGTGTAACATAGAGTTAATATACTTTTCCAAACCCTTGAGATGAGGATTTTTCTGATGGTAACGAATCTTTTGCCACTGTTTAGTATTGTCCTTAAGATCTTTTAACTTCCAAATGAGTCTTTTCTGCTTTCCTTCCTCTTCAATATATTTTGGATCGTTCCATAATGTCTGTACCATTAACACAAAATCATGTTCCATAAGTCACTGAGGATTGAGATTAAATGGATAAGCTTTAAACTTTGGAGGAATCTCCGGTTGGAGAAGAATCGGGGCATGATAAAAAATGAAGGGGTATTCTACACAAGACCTATATATGCCTACCCCAGATATAAAATCCTCCGAAATGAGGAATATGTCCAATCTCTTGGCGATCCAATCAACACCAGAATGACCATTTCTCCAAGTAGGAACAACAATCCCCGGAACTAGATCAATAAGATGTTTCTCTTGGAAAAATGATTTATAATAACTAGCCAAATGACCCACAGATGAGATACCTCCCCAGACCTCTTCCGAGGAGAGCGTCAAGTTAAGATCCCCCACAATAATAATATTATTTTTTTATAGTAAACCCGAGTCTGCCACTTTGGTCCAAAATTGCTTCCGCTCCAAACAGGGCATGTACACATTTAAGAAGGATATCTTTCTGCTAAGTTGATCCCTTCCAATAAGATATTTCCACAGGTGAGGAAAACAAGTAAATCAAACACATTTGGATCCCATGAAACCAACATACCACTGGAATTTCCCACAGAGTTGATAATGCAACTAAACCAATTCGGCCTTAAAGTACTCATAAATAGTCTAGCTTTTCTAAATGAACCATAGTTTCTTGAAAGAAAACAATATCAGGATGAGTTTTATCAAGGACGCTTCGAACAAAGGCCAATTTAAGGGTGCCTCCAGTCCCTCTGAGGTTGAGAGAGAGAATTATCATTACTTCACCCATGCTAGGGCCTTCATTTCTCTAAGTGCCCCACCCTCTGAAGTAGTAGGAGTTGATGAATCGAAATAAGATAAGTTAGCATACTTTTTACCCACGCTTCTAGTTTTAATAGGCGAATATTCAATGCCCAGTCCATGGGACCATGCATATTCCTTCCCTGACCCAGCAGCAAGCGAGTGAGGTGTGCTAGCCTCCCCAACATCAGAAGGAGGTTTTATTACTGACTTGCCAAGGAAGATTGGTAAATTAACCATTGAGTCTCGGTCTCGAATAAATGGTAAAAAAGAGTCAAGGACCGCAGAAAGAGTTGTATCGTCTTCCTTCGGTTCTCGATAACCAGGAAGAGAAGAGGGATCATCCAGATGTGGAGACTGGGATCCAATTAAGTGGTCTGATGACAATGTACCCATTAAACCAGTAGAAAGGGATTGTGGAATAACAACATTAGACATTGCCTGGGAATGGGGTAAATTCAAAGGAACAGTCCTCGGGGAGACATTAGGTAAAGGAGTCAAAATCTCCTAACACCCATCAGGTTGGATAGAGTGAACATAAACCCCCCCCTCTACGAACCGAGAGTTCACATCAGATTTTGTAGTGATTTTTAACCACTCAGAAGAATTTAACGCATCTCGTTCCCAAAGAGACAGAGTGGAAAAGAGAATAGGACATAAAGTTTTTAACTTACCCACTATCATATCCAAAGACTCTGGTGAGTTTTCCTCTCCCTAAGCCAGGTGTAAGGTTCCTTGACCGTAGAACCCAGTGTCCAGAGAATTTTCTTGAGTGTCAAACACGAGAGTGGTTCCCTCTGGTTATTCATTTGATTCAACAATGCCTTTACAGTCGCGTCGCAAATGATTAGTGCTTCAACATAAGCTACATCTAAACGAAACACCTAAATAGTCCAACTGTTGAATATAGTGTTGGCCCCTCCATTCAATCTCCAGGTTTTCCGGTAGCCCCTGATGTATATCCATTTCGAATAAAACCCAACCAATCTTCTTTGAACCCACAACAAGCGATTCTTTATCAACCGACATAAATTGGCCGAGAGTATTCTCAATAGCCTGTAGTGCACCTTCATTCCAAAAATGCCAAGGTAAACCTGGCAAAAGTACCCATAAATGTCTAAATGAAAAATACTCAGTATCAAGATCAAATGCCACTCGCCACCTTTTTATCATAAGACTACTGCCACCATTTATCCATATTTTCTTCAGTAATGTCGAAACATCCTCTAGAGATCTACACAGGAAACCCAACGAGCCTTTGGAAAGGTAGATAATATCAAGGGTGTAGCCTAATAGTGGAATCCACACTCTTTCCATCCAGTTTGGAAGAGCATCCCTCCGCAAGTTCCCATACGAAAACCTTCCAACCAACCCGCAGAGCGCCATTCTGTACGTTTCCTCCAAACCTATATCAGACCCAAGAACCAACCGCCTCAATACTTTGTTTGGCTTCCACTGCCTTCTATATTTGCATTGTGGATGAGAATTTATATTGCCTTTCCTCCGAAAGCTCGAAAATCCCTCCTTCCTACCTTCGTTACTCTGGTTTCCCACAGAAGTTTGATGTTGTGTCTCCGGACCAGAGTCAAACAAACTTGGAATGGAGTCTGTGAGGGTAGGTTGATAGTCCGCACCTCCACACAGAGGACTCTCACTAAGGGACCTAACAAGAGGAGTAGAATCCTTCGAGAAAGAACATAAATGGTTATATTTTTTTATTTCTCAGGCTATCTATGGTAGTGAAAAGACCGACCTACTGCCAAATTATTTCGTCCGTTTCACCCATCAAACCTCAGCCTCATCATTAAAAGTTGTCAGTTCGGAGGGTGCCATTTAGTGGCCACCTGGAGTCCACTTTCAAAATGCCCAATAAACAAGCGTCACCGCAGACCAAATTTCAGAAGTCATAAATAAGATACAGAGTGTCACATGGGAGACAGTTAAGAAGTAAGCCCACCTGTATACCTCAATAATTCTAAATATGGAAATCGCCAAGATTGAAGAAAAATCGGAAGGTAAACACAGTTACCAAGATGGGTAAAGTGGATAATTAAGAGTTGAAGTTAATACTAACAATACCACCGCGACCACCAAAATAGTCGAGCACTATGCTGAAACTCAACTACAAAGGATAGGCAAATGGCAAACCTCAGATAAAAGGGATCTATATTCCTGGCTAGGCACTCAGTAACCTAAAAGGGAAACAAGGATACGAAAGAGAAACGCTAAATAAACCGACCCCACCAACCTCCAAACAAATGCGAATCATCTTGAAAATGCCAAAAAACTCAGCGAGAAACTGGATAGGAAATTTCCTAACCTAAGATGACTGCAGATAAACTCTAAACTTAAAACCCAGGAAAAAAACTCCACACAGGATAACAAATTCCACTGGAGAGTCATCTCCTACCAACGCTTAATGTATGTATATGTATGTATATTGTATGTATATGTATGTGATGTTAATACACTAATATAGATTTATTTTAATTTCAAATCTATTGAACCTAAAAGGGATAAAAAAAAAGTCAATCACAAACTTCTTGGTGCTTAAAAGACCAAGGTTACACTCGGTTTATGATAATATTTTTTATTATTATATTCTTTTTAATTTTATCGTTGACTATTTTAAAATATGTTTTAATAGTGTATATTAAAAATAAATATGATTAATATATCAAGTGTGTTAAAATTGTGTTTATGACAAAATGCTTCTCTTTCTATTATAATAGTTGGTTTTGTTTCCTTTTTATATTATGAACGCCAACTTTCTTTTCATTTTAGTTTATTAGCGTTATTTTATGGCACACATCTCATCCATATTGGGTTGTAAAGTGTACATCACTTCTCATGATGAAATTAAAAGGAGTAGGATAATGGACCAATGATTTGGTCATTTCTCGATGCCCTTTGTTCCTTGATTTCGACAATTGAACTCATAGTGTCTCAATCCCCCACCAATTGTCTCCCAACATCCATCTCTTCTTTATTAGCTTCACATTATGGTCCCCTATCCATCATATGCATGGACATCCTACTTGACAACATTTATGATTTCAAATGGAGGAATACGAATGATGAGATAGAGGGGTTTTCATGAGCCTCTCACTACTCCACTCCACAACTCACATGCCTCACTACTTAGAACCATTATTCAAATGCCTCAAACCTTTCTTATAAAGTTCAATCCCCACATTGTAATTCACCCACACCCTGTTTTGATTCTGAAAACCAAGCCCCCTCAAATTACATAAGCATTATGATGATGTGATGAAAGTGAAGCTAAATTTGAGATAACTTAACAAAGGTGAAGTTAGATTTGGAAACTTGATGAGGTTTTTTGCACAGTTCCATGTAAAATTCCCTAGGAAGTATTTTTCTTTCACTTGCAATAAGTATTTTTCATTCACTTTGTAAAATGGGTTTTGAGGAAGGGTTATGGAGGCTTCACATTTATAGATGTCAATAACAAACACGGATGTGTGTTTCGGCCGTGGGGACACTAACCATCCAACCAATGATCCTCTTGTTGGAGTGTCACCCACTACATGTAAGGTGTCAATGGGAGTGTATGTGTGTGTGTACAAAGAGGAGAAGAATAGGCAATGGCACCACTGAGAATGGCTTGGTTTCTCTTCATTGTTAGTTATCTACTAGACTTGGCTAGTTGTGGTTGCCTCTATTTGTCCTTGTGTTGAGAGTAGGAGGCTTAAATTCTTGTTGGTATCTACATATGTCTTTAAGAAATGGGTAGTCACAATGAAATAATGGCTTTGACATATGCATATCTAAAGATAAAACTCATTAATTGCACATAGAAACATTATTTTGTAGCATCTCCCCAAGCATATTGTTGGTTGGACTATATTCATATCAAAACACTATAGAATGGCCAGTGTTGCTTATTTCCACGACAAACTTATGAATTTGAAATAGAGATGGGTTGTGAGTTTCTTTCACTGCTTCTAAGAAACAAAACACACACATGTGAGTGATTGAAATTTAAATGCAGTGGAATGACCTTTTTTTCCCAA
>SNQJ01S0037850.1:0-19616 GCA_010110895.2 Picea sitchensis
TTGTGCAAAAAACAATCTTTCAAAACTCTCAAATTTGAAACCCTAACTAACCCTAACGTCTTCTAACCTAGCAGTAAATGATGACGTCATGCCTTAATTAAGCTTTTGTTGATAGAAAATACTGTGGCTTGGTCATCCAGTGACAGACATTAATATATTGGTAGTTTTCATTGGCTAATTTGCAAAACGTTGGCTTTCTTTGTCTATTACACTAACCCTAAAAGAAGTTGACGTCATCCTTAGGATATTGACGCAGCACTCTGTTATATATGAACAATAAGTGGCATTAATTACATTGAGTTGATTTTCATTAAATGTTATATTGTTCCTGTATTTATTGACAAAGTAAGATTATATGCCATTGTCATTATTGCAAACATTGACTTCGTCAATATTTACCGATGTTTATGCTCATGTACATTAAATATTGATAGTCATTGATTAATGAAGTGTTAACCACTATTGCATGTACTAGTGTCATTGTTGTCTTGTCTCGCAAGCAGGTGCCTCTTTTCTGTGGTTTTTCTTCATTTGACTATCTTCTTGGCGGTAATCTGTGAAAGGGAAACTAGCCTTTTCCTTTCAAAACCCCAGATTGTCAGGGACGTCTCCCTTGGACTTAGCCACCCTAAATAGAAAGGACCTCCCCATTGTGGTGACATTGGGTAGGGTAGGTCCCTGTTTCGCCAGTTTGACCCTTATCCTTCAGCTACTTGACCTAAACTACAAACTGAGCGATAACAGTACCTATGGCCAAACATGAAGAAGGATGTGATAGAATATGTTGCTAGATGTCTTGAATGCCAGAAAGTGAAAACAGAACATCAGCAACCTGTTGGTTTACTGCAGCAATTGCCCATTCTAGAAAATTGGGAAGATATCTCTATGGATTTTAATTGCCCAAGACAATCAGGAAGCACAACTATATCGTGGTGGTTATGGATAAACTGACCAAGGTTGCACATTTTATACTTGTATGAATTGCTCACAAAGCTTCAGATCATGTTAATATTTGTGAAGGAGATAGTCTGACTTCACGGAATGCCAAAGGAAATTGCATATGACAGAAGTAGGAAGTTCACTTCCAACTTCCGGTAGAGTATATTTTAGCCCATATGCACTCAATTATATTTTAGCACAGCTTATCATCCACAGTCGGATGGGCAGACAAAGAGAATAAACCAACTGTTGGAAGACATGTTCCAGTTATATGGGATAGAAAAGCCGTGCAAATGGGAAGACTACCTCTATCTTATAGAATTCACTTATAACAAAGGTTTTCACGTGTCACTAGCCATTCCTTTCAAGGCACTACATACCAGATGTGATAATCACTTGAGTTGGAATGATCCAGCTAACACATTTTTGATTGGGCCAAATATACTCAAGGACATGGAAGAGAGGATTGCAAAACATTTGAATGTTATAGAAGATTGTCAGAAGAGTTATGCAAATGATCATAGGATTGAGAAGGAATTTGCAATTGAGGATCATATGTTCCAAAGGATTAAGCCAAAGAACACTTCTTTGATGCTTGGAAATTATTCTAAGATATCACTGAGATATTGTGGATCGTTCAAGATTTTAGAGAGGAATGGCTCGTTCCATATAGGCTTGAATTGCCACCTAGTATTAGGGTGCATGTTGTATTTCATGCTTCTTCATTGAAAAAATATGTGCTTGATACTCATTATAGTTTTTATTGGTCTCTGATTTAGGTGGAACCAGAGGGAGAGTTTGAAATGAAACCTTTCACATCCTCAACAAGTAGGTCATAGTAATGAGATCAATTCCCTCACGACTTTCTGTTGTAATGAGAGGGAAGAGGTATGTATGTATGCAATTGTTGGCTAAAGGCTATCTGCTTATTTTAGTGCTAAAAAATTAGATGCTGCAGAGTATTCAGATTTTATTTCTGCCCTAGTAGCGCTAAGGAAGAGGATATGATCATTGTATATACCTTCAGCCTTGTCTTTATTCTTCTGTAAATATTCTATATTGAAACAAGTCGTATTTTTCTGAAAAGGGAAAAAAACACCGCTGTGTTCTAGAACTAATCCATCACCCAGGTAAAGGTCCAAGGGAAACATTACGGGCTTGAAGAAGCAACCTAGGAAATGGAGGATGCTATGCACGAGCAGTATCTGCATTAAGGTCAGTGTTATTTCTAAAGGCAAAGGGATGTAATACCTCAATTTGGGTCCACCGGCTAAATTGTTAGAATTTCAAGGGAAAACTAAAACAGCAATATTCTTTTAAATTTCTTCACTACTGTAGATATAGATCAGCAATCAAAACACAAAATTCTGAAGTAGATCAATCACAGAAATAAAGCAATAGTTCTGAACATGTAGAAGACAAATCTAAGCTAGATCTGAACATCATTAGTAATAAAAACAATTCTGAACATTAGCATAAATAGATCTGATAATTAGCAAAGTAAAACCGAACATTACCTTCATCAAACAAAGAACAGATTTACCTTAGAAGTTAGTTGCTGTCCTCTTTTCTGTATGCTCAGTAAAGGCTATAAAGGTCATGGATCAAATCCTCAAGGGTTTGATCTCATTATGAATTATGTGGACAGTGAACCAAGAAGCGTAGGGTATAAATCAAGGACAAATCAGCATAAGTCTAGGACTGATATAAAACCCCAATGACCAACCAGAGGCTGAAATAAACACCCCTAACAGCCCTACTCAAAAACTGTCCAGCATAAAAAACTGCTACAGTACAAGGGGCAGACTTAAGTAGCAGTTAGAAGGGCTGTCCCATCAAACCCTAAGGGCTGTAACAAGGTAGCATAAGTGGGTGACAGTTGCAACACTCAAGAAGAACCAGCAGCAGCCATAAAAGGGAAGACAGCAACAGTAAGAAGGGTAGCAAACCTAGGGCTGTCTCATTAAGCCCTTCAACAAAAATCTGGTACACAGTGGCAGCATACAGAAGACATAAAAAAAGGCAGCAAGAAAAGACACCAGCAGTCAGCTTGAAGAGTAGCCAAAGGCAGCCCAAGGGTAACCAGCGGCAGCCTAGAGAAGAGCTAGGAGGAGGCCGTGGCATCTTCGCTAGCAAGAGAGAGGGCAGCGGCACCTTTAACACAGCAAGAGGAGGGCAGCGGCACCTTTACACAGCAAGAGGAGGACTGCCTTCAAGGAGGCCTAGCCCAAAAACACCTTCAATCAAAAACTGAACTAAGCAAGGAGGCCGTACCAAAATTTCAGACCAAGAGAAGTCTAGGTGTGAGAAATGTAATGTGAGAGTGAGGGGTGAGGTTCCTTTTATAGTATAGGAAGGGTTAGGGTTAGGTTTAATTAAAAACCTAATAATAAAAGATAATTAATAAATATTTAATATTTTAATTAATAAAAATATTAATTAAAAGTCAATTAAGTCAAAGTGACTAAAGAAAACCAACACCACATTTGTAACGTCCCCGGCCACCTTTACACAGCAAGAGGAGGACTGCCCTCAAGGAGGCCTAACCCAAAAACACCTTCAATCAAAAACTGAACTAAGCAAGGAGGCCGTACCAAAATTTCAGACCAAGAGAAGTGTAGGTGTGAGAAATGTAATGTGAGAGTGAGGGGTGAGGTTCCTTTTATAGTATAGAAAGGGTTAGGGTTAGGTTTAATTAAAAACCTAATAATAAAAGATAATTAATAAATATTAATATTTTTAATTAATAAAAATATTAATTAAAAGTCAATTAAGTCAAAGTGACTAAAGAAGACCAACACCACATTTGTAACGTCCCCGGCCATCAACCTCTACCGGGTAACGCTACCAAAACAACCTTATCTTTTCCAACTAGCTCTGATACCAATTTGTAACCTTCCCGGCCTTAAACCGACAGGCCAGGCAACATTACCTCGAAAACTGACATGCTCGAGCATACACACATATATATGGATATATTTCTAATGCAATTTTAACTAGACATTGACATTCTGTTCATACACATATTCTTACGGAAGCGACAATAACACATACCAATATTTAACAGATGATTTACGTTCTGCTATCACACAGCTTAATGCAGAAGTAACAGTAAAAGCATACATGCAGTAGTCACAGACAAAACCATAGATACAACAGCATATACAAATACACAGCATGTACATGAACAGAGAAATGGGTACTTATCTTTTAATTGAGGCCCACCAACTGCATGCAGACATTCCACGAACCTCCCAGCCTTAGAGCACGCTGCTCATCACACTCAGCAGTGGGTCACCCCCGAGCTGGGACTAAACTCCACCGGGCAAGGGATTCCTAGGCTTGGCAAGGACAACAAGGAAGTCGCACAGAACAGCAGGAAGGATTTTATCCCAGGAGACACTTACGCCCACAACCCACAGACCCTCATTCCCCACACACCTGTTCCACCCCAGGAGGGTACACCTTCACTATTACAAGTCCATCGGCTACTACACCTCCCTTTCCTTGGGCTTCAGCAACAGGCTGGACCAGAAGTCTCAGAGTACTGTAGCTGCTACGGGACTCCCTCCAGGAGAACTCAATTCCCCAACAAACTCTCTCACCTAGGGAGAGTTGCTCACAGGCCTGACAACCTGCTTCTTCAATTCAGCTCTTAAGTCAAACGAACACGGGTGATGTCAACAAAAGAATTCGGCTAACGCACAGGTGATGGTAACAACTGAAAACGGGTAAGGACATAGAATATGGCAGCAAGCCAAGCTCAGCGAAGGAACTGTGTTGGCAGCAACAGCCAATCGCTAAGATACAACACGGGCTCAGGCGCAATACAGGTGTGTCGGGTTTCCCAAGAAATACACAGGATAACACAAGTATATCTGCAAGTTACAATGGCGCGTGCATTAGTGGGGAGTATGGCGGACTTCCAGGGTGGCTAACCTCGCGAGAGAGCAGACAGAATGGTGAAGGATGGTGAGAATCGTGAGAATGGTGAGGGAACCCCCCAACGAGCTGACTTTCCCACCTAAAAAATGCATGCGCCCAAGTTGACACACGTCTCCCTGAAGCTGCATGAGTTCGACTTAACACTCGTCCCCTTTCCCCAGGAACTTAGGACAACACAGTTAAGTCAAACCTTAGCCTCTAAGAAATAATAATATAATATTATTTCTTTAAAGGTAAGCCCTCTAGCTTTGCCCCTATTCCTAGACACTTAGCCCCTTCCCTACCTAGTGGAGCTTAGTCCCCCATAACTCTTTCGTCGTGGAGGGTCTACACGCAGCGATGTAATTTTTATTAATGATGTGTGTATTTACATATACAAAAATCAGGCTCATTGGCCTTAGCATCTGGGCTCTCCGGCCTAATAAACACATAAGTCTCTCAGCTTATAACCACTCGGCTCACCAACCTATAAACATAATTACAATTCAGCAGGGGCTCGACCTTGGGGTGTCCCCTTATTTTTGCACTATCCTCAGTGCAACTTATTTACACAACCACAGTAAGATTTCCAAAATCTTCAAAAAGATGTGGGTACTCTGCCCGCATAGCATCTCCATGCTCCCATGTTGCGTCCTCAAGACCGTACCAGGTCCACTGAACCTTTACAAGCTTTACGACTCGATTCTGGAGTTGCTTGCTCTTCCAATCCAATATGCGCACAAGCTGCACTTGCGCCTTCTTGCTCCACCTAAATCACATTCCAATCAATCACATGATTAGCATCAAGTATATACTTCTTGAGCAATGATACATGAAATACATTATGAACAGTCGTGGATGTAGGCAATGCAAGCATATAAGCTACTGGTCCAATCCTTTCTAGGATTTCAAACGGTCCACAAAATCTGGCTGCCAACTTGGAACAGCTTCCCAGCTTCATGGAACTTCTGTTGGCTTTCACCTTCAAGAAAACATGATCGCCCACTTTAAACTCTATGTGGTTTCTGCCTTTTTTTGCATAAATTTTCTATCTGTCTTGGGCAGCCTTCAAATTCTATTTAATCTTCAGCATTTGCTCTTCCATTTCCTTGAGCAACTCTGGCCCAACCACTGCCCTATCAGTTGGGTTGTCCCAGCTTACTGAGGTGTTGCACTTCTTGCCATAAAGTGCTTCGAACGGGCTCATCTTCAGTGATGCTTGATACCCATTGTTGTAGGCAAATTCTACCAAGTGTAGATAATCTTCCCATTTAGATGGTTTGTCCATCACATACATCCTTAGCATATCTTCTATCACTTGCTTACTCTTTCTGTTTATCCATCTGACTCAGGATGATAGGTTGTGTTGAAGTTCAGGTTCGTTCTGAACCCCTTGAATAACCCTCTCCAAAACTTCGAGGTAAACTTCGAGTCTCTGTCAGACACAATTGTCTTGGGAATATCGTGCAGTTGTGCTACCTCCCTCATATAGATATCAGCAACATTAGTTGCCTTGTGAGTGGTCTTCAATGGAATAAAATGGGCAGCTTTAGTAAGCTTGTCCACTACTACCATTATTGCATCATGTTGCTTGCTTGTTCTGGGCAATCCTATGATGAAATCCATTGTCACCACTTCCCACTTCCACTCAGGAATGGTTAACGGCTGTAGCAACCCAGCTGGGTGCCTATGCTTAGCCTTTACCTTTTAACACTCCAAGCATTTAGCTATGTATTCAACAATCTCCCTCTTCATGCCTAGCCAATAATATTGGCTCTTGACTGCTAAAATTGTTTTTGATATCCTAGGTGTCCTGCATAAGGTACATTGTGCATTTCTTTTAAAATCGCACTCCTCAATTCAGGAGAATTGGGTACTGTTGACTGCCTCTTCAACTAGGGGGTCAACTCCATGTACCATGAAGATATGCATCAACAGATGCAAACATGTCCAAGACTTTTTGGTTCTACTGGGCATTTTTTTTGCTCCGGCACAAATTTTTGTAAGCGGGATTACCGCACCCCTGCGCGGGTTTATAATGTAATAGGTCTACATGGATCACGTTAAGTCAATTGCCTTAGGGTTTCTTCATTAGGAGAGTTCCTTTCGTTGAGTGTTTTTTATCCTCAGGAGGCTAATGTGGCCTAACCAGCCGGGTTAATCTCCCTTGAGTTTTTCACTCCCACCCAATAAATCCTCCAAAGTGGTGAAAGGCGTTCTAATGAAGTCATTCCTAGGTAGCTAGTGTTTAGGAATGTTGTAAATGACCATGTAAGACAGCACGCGAAATTTCGCGGAATTCTGCCAAGTATAGCTAGGCTTTTTTTAAGGTTCCAAATTAATTAATTAATTCTAGGTATTTAATGTAAAACTTAGGTCCCAGGATTTGCAATAGGGGTATTTGTACTCAAAAGAAAGCTAATGAGACCCCTTGCACCTGTGGACCAAGTTTCAACTCAGTCGGACAAGTTTTGCTAGGTTGTTTGTCCACTTAGGAGTTTTTCGGAAAAACGGCAATTTTAATTGCCAAACCCAGGACATGGGCAAATGTCATTTTTGTAATAATGGACCAAATCAAGTGTAGTAAGTGGCAAATAATGATGAGAAAGACCCACCTACCTATCCTAACCCTTTTCCTACCCTTTTAACCCCCCATTTAATTAAAATTAAGTTTTAATTAATTCCCCTTATGAGCTCACGTCCCCCTTCCCACGTGAGNTCTAGTAACTAGGGTCTACCCCCCTTGGCTTCCCTAGGAGTTAGCCTAGACGGAAGAGGTTCAAGTCAAAGTGACAATGTGGACTTTGAACCTAGGCATTGTGCCTCCGAGGACACACTAAGTGAGCAGGACTTAGCTCACGTCTGCAAGTGTGTATAAGGACGGCAACAGGTACATAAACTATGTTTCTGTACAAGAGAATTCCATCAATTCCCAATTCGTAATCTTCATCTTTCTGATGCATTTTACCTTGTTGCAATTTAGTTACTAATTCCATGTATTGCAAATCAACTTTTGCAGCCTCAGAAATTCTGCCTTTAAGATTTGTCTAATACATGCTAATGGTTGTAGCATGTAGTTCTTGCACTCTCCTGCTGAGTGCATCAGCCACCTTGTTCTCCTTTCCTTTGATGTGCTTGATATCAAAGTCATACTCACAGAGGAATTCCAACCATCTACTCTGTCTAGCATTCAAAGTAGGCTGATCAAACAAATACTTCAGACCATTATGGTCTGTCCTTAGTTCAAACCTATTTTCCATGAGGTAGTGTCTCCACTTCTTCAAAGTGTGCACTATGGCTGCCAACTCCAAATCATGAGTGGAATAGAGCCTTTCATGTTCTTTTAATTTTCTGGACTATCACAAACCCATTCTGACTGAGGACTCCACCCAGTCCTTCTTTGCATGCATCTGTGCAAACCACAAACTCTTCATTCGGATCTGCAATCTTCAAAATTGGAGCACTCGTTAACAGCTGTTTCAATTGCTGGAAGCTCTTTTCACATTCTTCTGTCCATTGAAACTTCTTCCCCTTCCTTTGCAGGGAAGTGATGGGATGAGCTATTCTCGAAAACCCTACAATGAACCTTCTGTAGTAGCCAGCTAGACACATGAAGGATCTGACTTTTGTCACATTTTTAGGTGTTGTCCACCCTTTAATGGCCTCAATCTTTTCAAGGTCCATTGCTATCCCTTCTTCAGATATGATATGCCCCAAATAGTGAATTTTGTTTTGATAAAATGAGCACTTGCTCAATTTGGCATACAGCTAATGCTCTCTTAGCACTTGCAACACCATCCTCAAATGATGCTCATGTTGTTCTTCCGACTTGGAATATACAAGGATGTCATCCAAAAAGACAATGACAAACTTGTCCAAATATTCTCGGAAAACGCCATTCATTAAGCACATAAAAACAGCGGGTGAATTTGATAACCCAAATGGCACCACTGTGAACTCATAATGACCATACCTTGTTCTGAAGGCGGTCTTGCTGATGTCTTCCTCTTTAATCCTTACCTGATGGTATCCCGACATGAGATCAATCTTTGAAAATATTCTAGCGTCCTTCAACTAATCGAAGAGATCATCAATCCTTGGTAGAGGATACTTGTTCTTTATAGTCACTTTATTCAACTGTCTGAAATCAATGCACAATCTCAATGTCCCATCTTTCTTCTTTACAAACAAGACTGGGGCACCCCAAGGTGACACACTTGGGCGTATATACCCCTTCTTCAGAAGTTCTTCCAGCTGCATTTGTATCTCCTTCAGCTCTGGTGTGCTCATTCGGTAGGGAGTCTTTGACACTGGAGCTGCTCCAGGCATCAAATTTATAGAGAAATCAATATCTCTCTTTGGAGGTAATCCTGGTACCTCCTTAAACACATCTTCAAAATCTTCCAGGACTGCATGATCCTCCAGATTTGGCACCTTATTCTTAGATGCTTCTTCCATATGAGCTGCAAATATTTGATAGCCCTTCCTGTAACACTTCTTCGGCTGCATTGCTGAGATTTCTCGGACAGTAACTGCGCTGGGAATTCCTTGGACTATTCTCTGATTTCCTTCCTCATCTAGGCAAGTGAATGCCTTGTTGCGACATTCTAAGATGGCATGGTGTTGGTCCAACCAATCCATACCAATTAGGCAATCATATGATCCCAAAGGCAAGATGTTCAAATTTGCCTTGATACTTAGTCCATTCATGCCCATTGGACATGATTTAACCAACTCAACAACTTTCCTCTTGGCTCCAGTAGCCAGTTGTACCAGCCAAGATTTCTCATGCTTGCTTCTTGGCAAACACAAATCTTTCCACAACTTTAGGATATATGTAACTATGACTAGCTCCTKAGTCTATTAAAATAGTAAAGGCATTATTGATCATACCTTCAACTTCAATCATGTGTGATTGAAACTCAGCATGCTTGTTGTCCAGGGCTGCATAGATCCTTGGTACTCTTCTGCGCATGTCCTCCRCTGTTTCAGCTTGCTGAACATTGTGAACAACTCTCACCTTGTCCTTTCTGTGAGGACAATCTCTATACCTATGATCTCCTTTACAACCCCAACATTCCATAGGTGTCTGCCTTGGCCTTTGCCCACCTACTTCAGCCATCCTGGGCTCTCTCAAAACTGGTTGTCCTTGAGGACTGTTCCTGAAAAATGGTGGTTTGTTTCCCTTCTGCCTCTACTCCCTCTTAAACTTCTTCTTGTCTTCCCAAGCTTTTTGGAAAGTAGGCTTTCCTTTTTGTTGATCATATAAGCATTTTGGTCTCCTTATAGTTTCTTCCATAGTTTTAGGATCATCATATTGGATTTTATCACTAATGGAAGATGGCAGCCCACTCAGATACCTTTGAATCTTAATTGTCTCGTCCTTGATGAAGGGGACATACTTCAGCAACTCCAAGAATCTTCTTTCATACTCATCAATGGACATACTTCCCAGCTTGAGTTCAAAGAACTCTTTCATTTTCTTTTCATAATACCTCTTAGTTAAGTACTTCTTTTCAAAATGTCTCTTGAATTCCCTCTATGTAAAATTCTTCTCTTTGACGTGCTGCACTTGCACAAGCTGATCCCACCATATGGATGTCTTTCCTTTAAGTTGGTAGATGGAAATTCTTCCCTCTGCATGAGAAGAATAGTTCTGCAGTTGGAAATATTTCCTCATGCCCAGCAGCCATGCCTCAGCATCTTCATCTTTCTTGTGCTCTCCATCGAAAGTAGGAGGTTTGATTTTATTCATTTCACCCTTCAGTTCATCCACTTCAGATCTCCTATGCTTTCTGGTAGGAGATGGACTTGAACTGTTGTGTGGCCTCCTTTTGGAATGCCTTCTGAAGTGTTGGTGATGTCTGCTACCACTTCTTCCTCTTCTTTCCTCATTAGGGGTCCCGTGATTCTTTGATTTGCTAGAGCCACTCTCCTTATCCAACTTCTTTTCGATTCTTTTCAGGCTTTGCATCAGCTTCATATTGAAGTCTCCTTATTGCTCCTTGGCTCTCATAAGACTTTTGTTATCTACCTGGTGCATTTGAACATCCTTTTGCAAATTCTTAATGATTTTCATCATGCTCACTTCTTTGTCTATTTCTTCTCCAAGCCCATTGGAGTTTGTTCCTTCAATTCCCAAATGGACATCCATTCCTCTAACTTCATCCTCCGAACTGTAAGCATCCTGTGCCTCCTCCATTTCTCTGTACTATGCGACAACTCGCTTCGGCTCTGTCAATTGTTAACTCTGCAAAAATGTGCAGTCAATCGAATTTTTGTCAGGCTATTAGTCTTTAATAATTTTCCAGAGTAACTTAAATAATCTGATTCAACAGAAAGAATATCAGACTCCATTTTTGGTGGGTCTGCGTCGATCAAGAATCCCCACGATTCTATAAGCCATGTTTTGTTCTACAACAATTCATCATTCGGCGCTAGCCCCTTTTCTTCATTTCTTAACTCACATGTGAACACGGTTGGGATCAAGTGTTAAACTAACAGGCGCTTACTCCGTGCTTCGAAGTTTCGGGCTTTGGGTGTTTCCAAGTCAGATCTTTTGACGCGCATCCTCGACTATCAACGGTCACGATGACTCCGGCGCTTCGGCCTTCGGAAGTTCTCAACCCACGCGACCCCACTTTCCCTAAAGTGGCTATCCTTTGCAGGTTCTTAATTCACTAACATGTAGCGCACATCCCATGTGTCCACGTCATCCTTGGTGACATTAGCAGGCCACGTCACTTCGAGACTTCGAAAGATTTTACACTTGCATTCCTCAAATCTCCCGAACTCTGAATTTTCGATCTACTTTACCTTCTAGGGCCCACATGGTACAGTTGTCAACAATTAAGGTGGTGGCACATGGCCCCACATGTCGGATTGCTTTTGGACTAACAGGGTCGTCAAAGTTCCATTCTGACTGAGACATGGTAGGACTAAGGAAGTCCATGTCATTCTTGGTGACGTCAGCGGACCACATCACTTCAGGACTTCGAGCTTCGAGAGATTTCAACTTAGCATACCTCGTTTCTCCCGAACCGCGAACTTCCGAATAAACCGATCCATCCTTAGTCAAATCCGACGGTAACGCTCCTCTCCGAATCTACGATGTAGATCCTCTTCGGGACTTCAGAGCTTTGGGCTTCAGCTCTATTTGCTCTGTAACACATAAACTTTGTCGAAGTCGTGAAGTTCGAAGGACTTAGGGGTTTTACTTTCCTGCACTTTCTCTAGATCTGACGACTGTGAAGGGTCTGCCTCCTCCCGAACAGATCCTACGGCCCAAATTTCAAACCTCGCGGCCCAACACAACGGTTGTTGCAACTTCCTTCTCTGTTGCCATTCCATAAAACGTTATACCTCCTGAGCTTCATAACATGGCCAAGGAATTCTCTTGGCACCCAGGGATGTTCTGAACTTCAAATTTTGTCCACTTCAACAACAATTCACTCTGAAATCTTTGTCTCGTTAACCACTAACATGGCCCATCCAAGCTCAGTTTCGAAACCATGGCTCTGATACCAATTTGTAACCTCCCCAACCATCAACCTCTGACGGGTAACGCTACCAAAACAACCTTATCTTTTCCAACTAGCTCTGATACCAATTTGTAACCTCCCCGGCCTTAAACCAACAGGCCAGGCAACATTACCTCGAAAACTAACATGCTCGAGCATACACATATATATATGGATATATTTCTAATGCAATTTTAACTAGACATTCACATTATGTTCATACACATATTCTTGCGGAAGCGACAATAACACATACCAATATTTAACAGATGATTTACATTCTGCTATCACATAGCTTAATGCAGAAGTAACAGTAAAAGCATACATGCAGTAGTCACAGACAAAACCATAGATATAACAGCATTTACAAATACACAGCATGTACATGAACAAAGAAATGGGTACTTATCTTTTAATTGAGGCCCACCAACTGCGTGCAGACCTTCCACGAACCTCCCAGCCTTAGACCACATTGCTCATTACACTCAGCAGTGGGTCACCCCCGAACTGGGACTAAACTCCATCGGGCAAGGGATTCCTAGGCTTGGCAAGGAGAACAAGAAAGTCGCACAGAAAAGCAGGAAGGATTTTATCCCAGGAGCCACTTACGCACACAACCCACAAACCCTCATTCCCCACACACATGTTCCACCCCAGGAGGGTACACCTTCACTATTACAAGTCCATCGGCTACTACACCTCCCTTTCCTTGGGCTTCGGCAACAGGCTGGACCGGAAGTCTCAGAGTACTGTAGTTTCTACGAGACTCCCTCCAGAAGAACTCACTTCCCCAACAAACTCTCTCACCTGGAGAGAGTTTCTCACAGCCCTGATAACCTGCTTCTTCAATTCAGTTCTTAAGTCAAACAAACACGGGTGATGTCAACAACAGAATTCGGCTAGCGCACAGGTGATGGTAACAACTGAAAACGGGTAAGGACATAGAATATGGCAGCAAGCCAAGCTCAAACAAGGAACTGCATTGGCAACAACAACCAAGTATATCACAAGTATAACAGGTGCATCAGGCTTCCCTGGAAATACACAGGATAACACAAGTATATCTGCAGGTTACAATGGCGCGTGCATCAGTGGGGAGTATGGCAGACTTCCACGGTGGCTAACCTCGCAAGTGCAGACGGAATGGTGAAGGATGGTGAGAATCGTGAGAATGGTGAGGGAACCCCCCAACAAGATGACTTTCCCACCTAAAAAGTACATGCGCCCAGGTTGACACATGTCTCCCTGAAGCTGCATGAGCTCCACTTAACACTCGTCCCCTTTCCCCAGGAACTTAGGACAACACGGTTAAGTCAAACCTTAGCCTCTAGGAAATAATAATATAATATTATTCCTTTAGAGGTAAGCCCTCTAGCTTAGCCCTTATTCCTAGACACTTAGCCCCTTTCCTACCTAGTGGAGCTTAGTCCCCCATAACTCTTTCTTCGTGGAGGGTCTACACGCAGCGATGTAATTTTTATTAATGATGTGTGTATTTACATATACAAAAACAGACTCATTGGCCTTAGCATCTAGGCTCTCCAACCTAATAAACACAAAAGTCTCTCAGCTTATAACCACTCGGCTCACCAGCCTATAAACATAATTACAATTCAGCAGGGGCTCGGCTTGGGGTGTTACAACATTAATCAAGGAGGGGAAAGAGGCTCAAGCAAGAGGAGGATACAAGACAAAGTCAAAGGGGTCTTCTTCAATGGCAAACTGTCCACATAAGTCTCATGATAACTTATAAGCTTTCATCATCCCTGCATAAGAGGAAACATCAATGATGCGGTCATGTCCATCTTCATAGCTACTCCTACATCTCATGGACCATCCCGGGAGAGAAGAAGAAGATCACACATCATCACACCTTAGTACTCAACCAAGAACCACCTGGTCCCAGACCAGGTTACCCCATAACACATCTGGGGGCCCTAGAACACATCTAGGGTCTTCTCCACCAAGGTACAAGACCAAGGATCGACCCAAGTGTTTAAGCAAGGATTCCCTGGAACACATCCAAGGGCCCTAGAACACATCTAGGAACTTATATCATCAACCACCAAGGAACACATCCAAGGATCAATCCAAGCACTGAGCAAGGATTCCCGGGAACACATCCAGGGGCCCTAGAACACATCTAGGGACTTATATCATCAACCACCAAGGAACACATCCAAGGATCAATCCAAGCACCTAGCAAGGATTCCCTGGAACACATCCAGGGGCCCTAGAACACATCTAGGGACTTATATCATCAACCACCAAGGAACACATCTAGGGACTTACTGCTTGGTCCTTGACCAAGAACCCTAGTAATATATTGGGGGCCCTCACTAGGGTCTTTTTCCATGGCTTTAGCTGCTTGGTCTTAGACCAAGAACCCCAAGAGTGTACTGGGGACCCTAGAACTCAACTAGGGTCTTAGCTATCCTCCGGAGAATGGCTCTTGCAGCTGCACTAATTTCAACATAAATAAAACGGCCAAGCAAAAAACTATGTAATGTTTTATTGATGTACTAGGAATAAATGGGTGATCATAAGTGAGGGCCATGTTGTGTGAGTTTGTTTCATAAATAAATGCTTCTAATGTAATATGCAATAAAGGCCAAGTAGCCCTGTGCTTTTATGAATAAAAATATAGCACCATGATTGCCTAGGAAGGAAGAGCGGGGGGTCATGTATGACAAATGGCAAGGCCAAATTGGCAAGTCAAGTCGACGTCTCCTTAAATATAGACCTTTGAGAGGGTGAAAGGATTACACTTTTCCCATCATGATTCTTGGTGGCTACTTGGGTGGAATTTCTCGAGTAGGATTTCACTATTCACACATGAAGAGTTTTGGCTCTCATACTTGGAGAAACAAACAGCATAGATTAGTCGTTATTGTGAGATGTTGGTTTTAAGTCTTGACCAATCCTGCAAGGGATGATAGCGAATGGAAGAAATAAGGGAGTTCACTAAGGTACTAGTCTCGATCTCTATGGAGCATTAGCTAGCAAGGAAGACTCATAGCTATGATCCATAAAGAGTGCCCAATACTATGGGCAGGAACATCCACTTGTGAATACACGTAGTTGTTGCTTCTCTATGTTTTGGTTGAGCTTACCAAGGCTCATTGGCTAGTATAGTCAATTATTGATCTAGTTTTGTCTAGCAATTTTGTGATTGATGGCTGCATGTATTCCAATGACGTCTTGGGATAAGGGTTGAGAGAGGGATGCCCTTTTCACACTATGGCCCTCAACTTGGGGGCAACTTTGCCGACTACAAGTATATGACTGGGTGGAAAATCGTTTGGATGCAAATCCTTGGTGTGAATGATTTTAGATAAGTATATGTGTTCTTTGTTTGACATATGACTGGTTATTTGCCTTGAAGATGAAGTTCATGTGAATATGGTATCTAGATGTATGATCTATTAACTGTTCAATCCATGCATTTTAGATCTACAGTTGCATGCAATAATTATGGGCCTGATGAATCCATTGTGTTGAAAAGTTTATGAGCAAATAATATGTTGTTGTGTTTTAATCATTTTTGTTGTTGTGTTAAAGAGAAATGAAGAGCCCATTGAAAAGGAAACGACGTATCACGCACCCCATGTCCAATAAAGGCATAGGGTGCAGTAAAGTCTGTGTGAAGAAGCCTTTGTTTTAACTTAAAATATGCTGGGGAAAATCTCAAGTTTATAAATTAAACTCGAAAGATAATGGCGCAAAGTCTCAAGCTTATAGATTAAACTCAAAAAGAAATGACGAGCCATTGAATAGGAAATGACATATTAAGCACCCCATGTCCAAGGAAGGCGTTGGATGCATTAAAGCAAAGTTATCAGAACCGGGACTGGAATCAGTTGAGGCCCAACCAGTACAGAACCGGAATCAGCTTGTGAACCAGTTTACTAAAAAAATACAGAAAATATGTAAAAATTATATATATATACTATATTCATTCCTGTACATATCTAAATCCAAACCATTAGACACTAAATATGCAAAGTTTGTTCATGTAAATAGCATGTAAGTACTGAGGGTGAATATAGCAAAATGGCACCAAGTGCAAATTGCAATACATATTTGAAACAAAATACATAGGTATCAAGACTCTAAATGGCCTCTAGAGTTCATAAACCATCACACTACAACAAATAACTACATACCATCAAAATCATTGCCTATATTGGGATCTTAGTCATTGGTAGCACCCTTTGCCTCCTCTAGCCTTTGTCTCTACCTCAATACTCCAAGGACATCAATCAAAGCCCTCCAATTTTGATGAAACTGTCAAATCCCAGCGTTAAAATAAGGTAGGAAAACCTTAACATGCTTAATCAATGATTTTGGCTTAAGCAAAGGGTGTATTTTTACTAAGGTCATGACAGAGGAGTTCAAAAATCAACACCACAAACATCGAGGTACATAGAGGGCTTGATTCTCTTGATTAAATGCCAATCTCATACCTTCATAGATAGAATCCAGCGGAAACACTGCAATCCCGCCAATCTTGAAAGCCTAAAAACTATTATGTTTGCTGAATTTTGAATGGGATATGAAATTCTACTTTTTCCATATGAAGTCCGATGAAGTTGAAACCACTCTCAAACACCTTAAAACAATTAATGGTAGTATTGAAAATTTAAGTAAAATAATAAAAAAAGATAAAAGAGATATCAACTTTTACTTTAAGAATTCCTGAGGCCGGTTTAAACCAGTTACCACTATGAACTGGTCTATGGACCAATGACAACTCCAAGGGAAAAAATAAAAATTAAAGGAAAAAAAACAAAAAAACCCTCCCTGAACTAACCGGTTTGGTACTAAACCAGCCTACCTATCCGATTCAGAGACTGGTAAGGGTATAGACCAGAGCGGTCGGTCCTGATAACTATGCATTAAAGTCTGTGTGAAAGAACAAAAACTGAGGGAAAAAAAGGAAACCCCCTCCCTTCTGAACAGGTTGGTTTGGTACTAAACTGGCCTGTCGGTCCAGTTCATAGATTGGTTTGAGGGCTTAGGGGTATGGACGGGACCAATCGGTCCTGTAATATGCATATGTGCGAAAGAGCCTTTATACTAACTTAAAAGATGCTAGTAGAAAATCTCAAGCTTACAGATTTAACTCGAAAGATGGTAAGTAGTGTAAACTCTCGAGTTTATAGTTTGAACTCGAAAGATAGTAGTGCCAAACCTCAAGTTCATAGGTTTGTTGCTAATACTGCACCAAGAGAATCTAGGTAAATTCTACAACCTGGGTGGGGGGTGGGGAAAATGCATCTTCACCCTGGATCTAATACTATATGGAATGTACACCAAGAAAGCTCAAGGATGCATATTTCGAGTTTGCACAAATGGCCAATATTTTGGAAATCTAGATATACAACTTCAAGCTTCAGAACCTCAAGTTGCATATTAGAGTGAGGTTTATAATTTAGACTACTTAGAATCATCTTGCACACCTATATTAAGATAAAACTTCTTATTAGTATTTCTCCATTTAGCACAGCAATCTGTGTTACCTCCTCCAATTAAGATTAAAGTCCTGTATAGTTCAATTGCCTCTTAAAATAGCTCCAGGGTACTTGAAGAGGATTTCTCCATTTAGCACAGCAATCTGTGTTACCTCCTCCGATTAAGATTAAAGTCCTGTATAGTTCAATTGCCTCTTAAAATAGCTCCAGTGTACGTGAAGAGGCTTAGAGTGCCCAGGGTTTAAACCTAGGCCTTCTAGGTGATAACACCCCGCTCCAGGATACTTAAAGAGACTTAGAGATACCCGGGGTTTGAACCTAGGTCTTCTGGGTGACAACGCCCCATCTCAACCACTAGTTGGTTACTCAATTCAAATTTATTTTAATTTGACAATCTTACAATAAATGAAGACAAATTAACTCTGCCTAATATCCTGAAGAAGATTTCTTAGTTGATGGAGAGGTCCTTTAAGACAGAGCTAAACTCCGCACGTTGCAGTTGAAGATAACTGATTTTGTTTCAAACAAAATTCTCTATTTGAACAGTGCCAAAAGGCAATAGTTAGATCCACAGCCAATCTAACTTAGTTTGACTACAAGATCAAACTGGCTCTCATTTGCCCTTACTTTATTTCAATCTGCCATAGCTATTAAGTGTAACGTATTCAACATATCAGTCTATGCGAAACGGCCCTTAATCTACCACTGCAAATTATCCCCCATGTCTCATTTCATATAGTATATAATCCTCTTTTTTATCCTGCCGGGGCTCCACTCCATCAAAATTAAATTTGCCAAGCACAGAGAATAAATTGGGAAAACCAAGAAATCCCAGCGAAAGGGTCAAAAAAACGAACCATCCTGTAAATAAATGTTTGAGTTCTCTGCGTCGATGGTGTAAAGAATACCCTCGTATCGTATCTCGCTCTTCGAAGTCAAGCTTATCAGACTGCCAATGTACGAATCCCCGCTGCTCCCACCTTTTTCTCCCATCTTTGCTTTTAAAGAAAAGCTAAAAAATAACTCTCCGCTGCCTTCTTTTAAAATCTCAGTTCAAACCCCTAAAGCTTCTTTAAAGTCCGCCCGGGATATTAGTAGAGATCTGATCTTCTGGTAACTGTGGAGGAGAAGAGACAGAATTGAATACATGCCTTTTACATCTTCTCTTCAACGGGATATTATTAGAGATCTGATCTTCTGGTAACTGTGGAGGAGAAGAGACAGAATTGAATACATGCCTTTTACATCTTCTTCTTCAACTGGTAAAACAAAACAGAATTTGGCAATTTTCGGGTATCGCTGGGGATACATGAGCCTCCTCCAGACTGTTATAGCCTTCTTTCTTTCTCGATTTTTCTGCACTAATTTGCTTAGTAAACGGAGACCTTCTCGGCTCCCAAAAGTGCAGTGATGATGGAAGCCAGCATCAGCGTTAAAGGTCGAGTAAATTTGTTTGGTGTTGGTTCAGATATACGCTTTTCGATGGATAAGAATCGCCGTAGTACAGGCGGGCTCCACAACAATGAGGGCAGAGACCGCAGCCCAACTTTAATAGTGGTATATAAATGGATTCCACTGACAATAAAATGTTTAAATAGGTTGTTAATAAGGACTTAGTTACAAATAATTTAATGTTATGTAGGATTATAAATAAGTTTTGGATTATAAATAGTTTGATCTAAGTTTTTGATTATTGAGATTTCATGTGATCATCTTGTTACCTTTAGGATCATTGCAGAGGAGTTTCGCAATATTAAAA